>JADBJO010001172.1:172500-182500 GCA_016801955.1 Conus betulinus
CCTGACCAAGGACAGAGAGTGCTGTAGACTCATGACAGTGCAACACCTGTCACCACATCCCCAAGGCACATCTACTTTAATGTCATGATGAGATGGCTGATGCCATTCATCAACAAATATGCAATCACTATGAAAATGATGGTTTACTCATTTCTTTATTGGTTCTACTTCATATATTTGTCTCCTTGGATATTTTGTTGTTGATTATCATGAAATGTAACTTTAGTTCACAATAAACTGTCACTTCCCATCCCCCTTTCCACAAGCACTAATTTGCTAATTACCAACTGCTTCTTACTTGTTCCCTCTCTCACCCTCTCTCTCTCTCTCTCTCTCTCTCTCTTTCTCTCAACACACACACAATTTATTCCTGTACGTGGGTTTGTGCCAGCCTGCCTGTCCCTCATTCCCTTTTCTCTACCATATATCCTTCAACATCCAATTTGTTCCAATTAAAACTAGCATTTCCCCCACACCACCCATGCACCCTCTTTCTTTCTTTTTTTTTTCCTTGTGTTTCAAATGCTCTTCACCACAGCTCTTCCAGTGTTCAGCCACTTGGAAGAGTTCACTGACTTTAAGGAGCACAGCCAACTGTTGGCCCCACATGTGGGGAGCCAGAGGAAAGGGGAAATCAGCCCCAAGGATAGCAGTCACAACAAAACAACAGGCCAAGAAAGCAAGAGTCGGCCAACCAGGCAGGAAACATTTCTTATAACCTGAAACTGCAAGGCTGTTGTGTTTGTATGTACAGGGAGTAACACAGACCAGTGTGATGGTAGGCAGCAGCATTCCCCTGTCAGATCATTGCCATGGCGGCAACAGGCCTCACCTGTCTGTCTCCATCTACATGGTGGGCCTCTGGAAGAACTGGCCTGCTGCAGCATAACCCAGCCCCCCCCCCCCCCCACCCCCTCCTCACCTCCCTGTGTCTGTCTAGCTGGCAATAAGAGAATGATGTCAGAAACAATCTGGGTGCACAGCCATAGCAGCTACTGTTGCAGCAGTATACATAATAAGAGCAGAAGCAGCAGCAACAATTGTAGCAGGAGTATGGGAAGAAAAGTGTGTGTGTGCGTGCGTGTATGTGAGCATAAGTGTACGTGTGTATGCTGCTAAATGCATGTGTAGTGGTATCTATACTGGCAACACAAACACCAGGGATAGACAGTACATCTGTACCCGAACTGAAATGGACAGTTATACTGCTTGCATGCTCTCTCTCACATACCCATACACACACTCATTACACACACACACACACACACACACACACACACACACAACACACACACACACACACACACACACACACGCACGCGTGCACACACACACACACACACACACACACACACACACACACACACACACACACACACACCACATCATCTCACATCATATCACATGAAAGAACCCCCCACTTTGAAAGAGGAGTCAATGCACTAGGTTTGTAATACTTACTGGGTGCCCGTGACACCAGTCGTAAAGGCCGCAGCAGTACCCTGAATGCTCGCAGGGCTTTGACATCAAACCCTTGTGTTGAATAATGGACATGATCTGACTAATGATACTGAAACACACACACACAAAAAAAGTTTTATCATTACAGAGAAGTCATAATACTGTGTGTTACATGAGCTACAAGGGCACTCTGGTGAGCGTTGACCTCCACAAAACTCAAATGAATCCAGAATCTACCCTCTGAGATCCTGATCCACAACACATATCCACACCAACGTCTGGTGGGTTTGTCATAAGCCACAATCCATCTATTCACTTAGTTTCGTTATGACTGGTTCTACAGTTTTTGGGGGATGATTTGGCTGAACAAGTCCTGGATCTGCCTTCAGATCCCGATCACACCACTGACCCCATCCGAATATAATGGCTTCATTCCTGGGTTTCCTGCCATCTTTTCACTAAGTTTCATTAAAAGTGGTTCAGTAGTTTTTGGGTAATCTCCATGAATGAACCACGAATCCTCCCATGGATCCGGATCAGCACCATAGATCCACCCTGAATTTAATGGGGTTCACCTGGGCCACATTCCATCTATTCACACTGTTTGGTTAGAAACAGTTCAGTTTTTTTTTGCTTCATCTCACTGAGCAGACACTGGATCCCTACCAAAATTGAACCGGTTCATCCCTGTTTTCCATCTTATGCAGTAGCATGACTTTCATAGTTGCAGTAGTTTCTGTATAAGCAACTAGTGTGTGTGTGTGTGTGTGTGTGTGTGTGTGTGTGTGTGTGTGTGTGTGTGTGTGTGTGCGCGCGCGTGCGTGCAAACATGTACATGCGCACGCATACGCATGCGCATGTGCATGTGTGTGTGTGTGTGTGTGTGTGTGTGTGTGTGTGTGTACATGTAATCCTGCCATCAATCAAATATGCAAAAAAAAAATCAACCAATGCAGTGAAAACATAACCACAGAGGCAAAGAAATTGACATATATGCATACACATACACACTGACATCACACACACACACACACACACACACACACACACACACACACACACACACACACTGCACATGCACATGACTGCTAAGAGCATGAAGCAAAAATGGCAACTTTAATAATCATGTCCATACAAACATTGGAAAATAAATATGATAGGAGAGGGAAACACTTAAATTTTTACTGATGTGCACCTGAAGAAATCTGAATGTATACTTTTGCATGGACATTTTAACTTCATGAAACACTGATGAATTGCAATTGCAAATGAACACAAAGCATCACTTACTGTTTAGAAGTCATCAAACTCTTTACATCCTCAATACTAGATCAACTAAAAGACAAACATGACGAACAGACTTGAGAGATAAACATCACTATGACATTACTCACAAATAACATACACAAAACCAATATGCATACACAAGAATGTGCAAATATGTATGTACACACTTGCACATGCACCCGTTTGCAGGCAGGAGTGCATGTGTATGCTCTTTAGATCTGACCTCTATGCATATATTTCAAAACCAGGAAAGTCAAACCTCCAAACTGCAAGACACAATGAATTCCCTCTAATAAAAAGCTTAACAATGCATTTTGCTTTACCATCAACATACTACAAAAACTGAGCAAAGATTATCTATACAAATTGTTTCTGTACATTGCAATATTTCATCACTAACAATCACTCATCTGGTTTATATGTTAATATTTTATCACTTCTTTGCAGCATAAATACCAAACTGTGCACTCTGCATCCTAGAACGACACCTCCCACCATCTAAGCTTATTATACACACATCTCAAATACGCATCTTTATATAACTGGAGGACTAATGCTTTGTCATTTGATGCAAATGATTTGTGTGAGCTTCCCATTTTTGTGTTGTCTTCAGCTCCAGGATCTATGCAGGAAATAAATGTGTAACAAAATCATCATTGTGTACACTGATTTTTTTCTATAAATCTGATTTTGTCTTTAAATGTTCAAACTTACATTTCACAATCAAAAGGAGAAGATTCATTCTTAAAACACCCCTGAATTTGTTGTTGTTGTTGTTGTCTATAAAGCCTGGATACCCCAAACAGTGTTCTGTTTATCATCAAAGTTTGGAAGCCTGCACAATACTTTCACACTGGCTTCCAATTTGCTAATACACAATGTACTTGTATTCAAGGGCATCTGGCCTTTTCTAATGAATGACTTTAAACTTAAGCATTGTTTTGGAGTTGTTGGAGAGCCACTTGAAAATTATTTACAGATCTGATTATGCACTTCTGTGATTTTAATGGTCATAGACCAACTTTAGGCACTTCTATAACTGAAATGGCTGTCGATCCAATGACACGCATGAGTGACTGAAATGGTTAAAGACCTACTTGTGCACTTCTGTGACTGAAATGGTTAAGACCAAGTCACCCATTCCTCTCCCTCATGGAAAAGTGAGAAAAAATCAGGAGACAGACAGACATGGAAAGAGACTGTGATTGTGTCTCTGGTATGTCATTTCAGATAAGAGACTTTCTGTTCATGTCTCAAATGTGAAACATGCAAATGAACACATATTCTGACTATGGTATTGTTCTTTCTAACAAAGCATTGATACCAGTAATCTTTAAATAAAAGAACAACTGAAATTAAATAACAAAAAAAAAAAAAAAAAAAAATGTGGACACAGACAGGCATACACTGCAGAAAGAACTAGCTTATCAGATTCACCAGCAACCAGAATCCTTTTTACCCCCACCCCTCCTCCTCATACACACAGAGGAAGTGCCAGAAGTGGATCGATGATTAAAAAAAAAAAAAAGGAAAAAAAAACCCCTGAAAACATGGAAGAATCATCGCACATACTGACAGACAATGAAGACATACTGATTCAACACACAGACCATTAAATCCTCTGTGCAGTGCCCCCGGGGACTGATAAAGCCATGCATTAATTCCAGACAGCTGAACCTCCCACCTCACCCCATCCATCCCTTCTCCCTCATGCATCATGGTATTTACGTCAGTGTCCTCATGCCTTCTCCCCTCCCGACCCCTTCCTGCTGCCAATCGGTTTTAGTCAGTGATGCATGACCGGCGTGCTGCTGAGTGAACATGCTGCCGACAGAATGGACAGACAGCAGGGGTCGTTCTCACCACTGCCTCCCCCTCACCTCCTCACCTCACCCCGCCCAGTTACCACAGGGTCCACACCAGAAAACGTTCTCCTCTGTATCATATGTCTGGTTGGATCAATCCTTTCCTTTGGTGTGAGCATCAATGAATGAGGGCCAGACAGAGAGGAGTGGAGAAGGGGTGGAGTGAGGGGGAATGCAGGGTAGAGACAGTAAATGAGAGACAGACAAACAGACAGAGAGACAGAGAGAGAAGGGGAGAGAAAGGGATGACAGAGCAGACAGATACACAGATGGACAAACACAGACCACCAGGGAGACAGACAGACAGACAGAAACAGAGGGGGGACAGGGAGAGAGAGAGAGAGAGAGAGAGAGAGAGAGAGAGATTGATTGAGACAGACAGAGAGAGAGATTCTGGATAATTCTTAATATGCAGGCCTGAGCCCATCATGAAGGGTTAGATGAACATGACTGGACAAGATACCAATATAATCTAAATAAAATATCAAAATTACAGGAAATGTCATGAAGCCACTGCTCCTGTGTATAGAAGTGTGAATGTGTGTGTGTGTGTGTGTGTGTGTGTGTGTGTGTGTGTGTGTGTGTGTGTGTGTGTGTGTGTGTGTGTGTGTGTGTGTGTGTGACGTGCATGATGTGAATGTGTACATTGTTATAAGTCACAGTTTTGCGCGAGCGCATGTGCATGTCTGTGCACATGCATGCGTGCATGCATGCGTACATGCGTGTGTGTGTGTGTGTGTGTGTGTGGTGTGTGTGACAGACAGACTGATGGCAGACAAGAAATAGACAGAAGAATAAACAGATGAACTGAATGAATGAACCTCCCCCTCATACAATTTTGCACTAAAAGTACCGACAAATCAAAACTGATAGACTAACATACGAGACAGAGAGCTAGGGGAATGGCGGGTGAAGACGGAGGGGAGGGGATTCATGTACAGTACCACCCAGTGCACTGCTCTGTGAAATTCCTGTACAGCTGTCAAACCCACAGTTCTACTTGGAGGGTTTTCTCTGATATTTCATGCTGTACAAATACTGGCACAGCTGGTACTGTGTACTGTTACTGACAACCTGTAGCAATACTTGTCTGCTAACATTCCACTGACATTAGTTCAGTGGTTTGTTTAATTTTGTGTAATGTACTGGAGAAGCAAATATGCAGGGGGGGGGGGGGGGATGTACAGATAGGAAGCTGGGAAAAAGGGGTGAGAAGACTAAGGGGGAGTGGCTGGTGGGAGCAGGGAGAGACATCTGAGAGAGGGGATGGAGAGTTAGAGAAAAAAGCCAAAATGGAGAGAAAAAAGGAAACATCTTGAAGCAAAGATCATGTTACAGCATTAACCTTGTCAAAGCACAAACGCGACGTGCATGCACGCACACGCACACACATGCACGCACGCACGCATGCACGCACACACACACACACACACACGCACGCACACACACACACAGAGGAAGGGAGAGGAAGACAGAGGCAGAGACCGAGCAAGAGAAAGACAGATTGACAAGACATGAGAGTGTATCCTCATGCACAAGCTACATACTGGGTTTTTTTTTTTCAGCAAGAAACAAGGAACAGAACAGGTGGAAAGAAAATTCCCATCAACCCTGACTACTTTGCGATGACAGGACCCCCAATCCCCACCCCTCTCGAAATATTCATAACCAGACCCCACACAGTCATGGCCACAAAACCACCACAACAGACTGATACAAAGGAAACCAACCCGACATGAACACAAGGCCTGCCACTGCCCATATATACATAACCGTGACAGGGATGGCAGACAGCACTGCAATCAATCTGTTGTTCACTTCCAAACACGGATGCAAGATAGCACGACAATCAATCGATTGTTCTGTTCCAGACATCTCTTTTTCCTTGTCAAAGCCTACAGGTCGTCCAAATGAAAAGAAAAAACATGTCACTCTGATGCTCTTGGGGTGACAGGGGAACAAAGATCAGATTCCTTACATGGAAAACAAAAAGATGGAGAAACAGCTTTCCTGTGTGGTGCCAAACGCGAATTACTGACCAGAATGATGGAGCAAATATGGCCTACACAGTAGGAGAGTCAAAGCCACCAATACATTGTGATTTAGTTTCACTTAGCTGCATTTGGGCAGAGGCTGGGCAAGTCAAAAAAGTTTTTGATGTTATGAGACATTCAATATCAGGCTTAAAATGCAATGAAGCACTGTGGTTGCCTGGAAAGTTCAGTGACTGCAAGCTGGGGATGAAACAAGAGAATACAGTTCAGTTACTGAAGTGATGAATGATCAGAATCAACAAATGACAATACAGCAAACAATGTGGCATCCATGCTCAGCTGAGCAACAGACAGCATCAATACTCCCTTGAATCCAGGCTTGCCATCCATCCCCCCCCCCCCCCCCCCCCCCCCTTCACACTGTGTATTTGTTGAACTGTGTTGGTTACACACCACTTTCACTAAGCTCAGTTAATCACAGTGCAGTAGATGCTGAAGCAGTTGACATTATGAACATTGTACACTGATCTGGGCCCAACAGGGAATGCACGTAAGTTGAGAAGTGAGCTCCACAGTGTTCCGGAAAGGAATCAGAAAGGTTGTGATTTTGGAGCCCATGTTCACATTACAAATCACTTTCATAAGAACTTTTCTTATACTTGCATAATGTGAAGGAAATCATAGCTTTAATGAATGATACACTGATGCAGAACCAAAAACAAACATTTTTCTGCCCCAGTTTTCTTTATACTCTCCTCCCATCTGCATCATCACTATCATTCTACACTCTCCTTTTCTAGTTTCAGTTTCATCAATGTGTTACTGCCAGCAGACTAGTCCTTTGAAATAAGGAGTAACAGTTCTTGTTCTGTATGGTTTTTTGTTCCTCTGTCATCAATCCTACCACCATACACTACCACTCTTCTGTAAAGGGTGGAATGGATTTAATGAGCATTTCACTCCTTAATTTCAATGCATGCTTTCACACAATGGGCTTTAGTTCAAAGTGTCACCCAAAGGGGTTGGAAGCTGCACAGTGATGTTGACTCTGAACAGATGATCTCCCTTAGACCTCTCCCTTGCAGAAATTCAACCAAGGACCTTTGGATCAATATAATGGTCCACCTGCTATGCTAACCAGGCCTGTAATTTTACTTAACGAAAAATACACAATCCTGTAAAACCCACTGTGCTACGCTTGCCAGTAGGAGCAAACAGGCGCTTCAAACATTCAGTTCATGCTGTTTCTATTCAAATAGCCCTTACCACCAGATGAGTGCTGAATGACTTTCAAAATAAAAACCATTTAAACAGTAAATATTCAAGATCCCAAAACATTAGCACCTGTCAAGGGATGTTCTAACTAAACACACGATTGATCTAGAGCCAAGACATGTTCAGTCGACCTTACAGACTGATGCCACAGATGTGTATGCTTGCAAGTTTTAGAGACTACAGCATGTAGTTGCATTTTTCACCGATTTAAATTCCATTATGGCTGCCATGAAATATAGTTTGAGCTTCCTTAGTGAGGATATGATAGTGACAATCATATTTGTAAGGAATGTAATATAAGAAACACAAGAAATGAATTAAATTCTATTCAATAATATCAAAAAAAAAAAAAAAAATTTTAAAAGACGCTCACACATACAAAACACAGTTGTGCATCATCAAATTTATTTCATTTTCAGACTGGAAAATCAGTGCAAACAGAAATCAACAATGGAAACAAGAGTTTCACTTTTTTTTTTTTTATCTGTGAGTGTATAAATAAATGTTTTTTAAAAAAAGAACTTGCAGCATTTTGTCTATTTGTGTCTTTTCTTATCTTTCAATTTGTTTGTTATGTGTAAATTTAATTACAATGCAAATGTTCTGTTGTTGTTTGGGGAGGAGGAGGGTTTCTTCATTTGGTTTAAGAATATTTCATTTTAAACAGATTCAACTTTCTAATTCTTGAATCTTGACAGTGAATGGCTTTTGTTACCCACTGTCAGGAACCAAGTGGTCAGTCCCATTTCATATGGGCCAACATCATAACCTTACTTTCCATGATCTCAATGAAACCTTTACACCCACACAAAATATGTACAGTATTCTCTTTGAAATCTATATACTAATCTGCTTTCAGTAAATTTCAGAAGTCAAGAAGTTTGGTGAAAATGTTTGCTTGTAATGTTTGAAAACTTATTTCAATGAGGCTAGAAAACAGAGTTCACTGGAGCACAGTTATGTTAAAATGGAAAAAAGGGAAGGGGGGGGGGGGGGGCTGAGGTGGGGCAAATATGTCTTGCATTTACCCAGCTACAATGAACTCCCAGATGTTGTACAGGTGCTGTGATCATGCTTCTCTCTCCTCACCCCCCCCCCCCCCCCCCCCCCCCCCCCCCCCCACACACACACACACACAAATGCTGCTCTCTCTCATGCGCTCACCCTCTCCCTCTCTATCTCCTGTTCTCTCCCTTTAAGCTCTAACTAGCTCCAGATCTGGAGCCCCCATTGCACAATGTTTACAAATGCCACAGCATGTTCCATACAGGCTGAGGCAGGGATACAGGTATAACAGATTAGATGTCTGTGGTGCAGCCCCAGCCCTGTGCTGTGCTGCAGAAGAGCATTTTCAGCCGAGCTGCAGAAGAGCATTTTCAGTGGAGAGCAAGAAAGAGGAGGGAGGGAGGACGACTATCCCAGCAAACACCTTGCTTTATCATTTCTTCCCCCATGTTACAGACTGGCTCTATCCACCTTGGGAGGACTGGCACCTTGCATCACTGTCAAGGCCTCCCACCATTAGGCTGATAACACTGCTCACTGTGTCAGCTTGAAACTAACCAGAGAGATAGGTGGGAAACACCACTGTTCCTGGGACAGACAGACAGAGATAAAGAGATGGAAGCTGCCAAATAAATGAACGTTTGAATCTGCACAGACACTTGAATGAGCAAACTGGGCACACCATGGTCAGCTCAGTTTGTTCTTTACTTGGCATAGTCCAAAATTTTCCTCCTTCATTAGTTTAGTTTCAAAGTTGACAAAAGTCACAGCTAATATCAATACTAGTTTATACTGGGCACTGAAAGTCAAATATGGCCACTGAAAGTTAATACGATGGAAATGCTTTCTTCTTCAAGCTGATTTATGAGGATAAATTTGATGACAATGATGCTCTTAGTTCTTTTTTTCTCTTTTAAACTAGTATGAGATTGCATTTGTCAAATTCAAAATAATTTTAAAGGAAAATTAAATATCTATTGCAAATATGTATTACAAATACATGTATAATGCATTACATAAACTGAAATTGTTAAGACAATTTTTATACATTGCTCTGTATCAACCTAAAATCCTCTACTGAATGATATACATACAGCCCTCAATTCCAACCCC
>JADBJO010001172.1:185000-202500 GCA_016801955.1 Conus betulinus
AACAGTCAAGACAAAAAGACCAGATGTTTTAGCATCCAAAGGGATGCAAGGAAGGTTTTAAGATATATTGCCAGCAAAAGTGGTTAGATAAATCAGCACTGAAAGCCACATATAATCATGTTTAATAGCCATCTGTCTTATTCGATTAGCAAAAAGAAACAAACGATGAGATGAGCAAAATGAGAATGAAACAAAATCAAAACAACTGCAGCTGAAACAATGGGATGGGATAGCAGGCTGGATCTCATTTTGCTGTTTGCCTCCCCAAACTGCAGCATCTCCTAGAGCAAAGGACAGTCATTGTACTATAACCATTCTAAAGGCATACTCCTCATCCACATCTCTCCCAAAGTCAACAGTCTTCAAGGACACAAAGGCAAGGCAGCCGCTGCCTACTCTGTGTCCACCAGCCCAGAATTTCACCCAAAGGAGAGAGAAGCTCCTTGCTACCGCCAGCACCAATGAATGGTACTGTCTACACAGCAGGGAAAGCAGACCTTAACTTTGTTAGTCCAGTCAACCCTGCCAGCTGCCGCCACTGACCATCTAATTAAGGAGGAGCATTCCGTGCTTGTTAGTAGCTGGTGTGAGGCCCACCTAGTACATGCCTTGGGCTGTGCAATACTGGAATCCCCCCCCCCCCCCCCCCCCCCCCCCCCCCCCCCCCCCCCCCACCGGGAAGCATCTGGTTGGGGCCACTCTAACAGGCCTCCTCCTTTTTCTATCCTAATCCCCATCTTTTCTCTCTCTGGTCCCCATTCCACCTACTTGCCAAATCCCGTGCCTCCCTGTCTGTCTGTCTGTCGGTCCGTCTGTCTGTCTGTCTCTCTCTGTCTCCTGGCACTAATAATCTAACCTGACCATAATCATTCCTACAAAGTTATCACCTTGCTTCTACTATCAAAACAGGCTTTAAGTGTATTATATTACAATGCAGCAAAACTATGGTTCCAGACCTCACAAAAAGATTAAGATTTCCAAATATTACATACAATACAATGTAGAAATTATTACCCAGGATTAAAGATTTACATTGTAGCACTTTTGTTTCTTAAACAATTTTCTTAAACAATCAACTCATTCATCAGTCAACTGTAGTCTCTCTTTTTCAGTTGTGTGTGTATGTGTGTGTGTGTGTGTGTGTGTGTGTGTGTGTGTGTGTGTGTGTGTGTGTCTCTGTGTGTGTGTGTGTGTGTGTGTGTGTGTGTGTGTGTGTGTGTGTGTGCGTGTGTGAGTGTTTGTGTGGAGCAGCTGGGAAATGAAAATCTATTACTTTGTCAAAATGTGTTTTCTCTGTTCCTTTTGACTGCTGAAAGAATGCCTAGTTAAAAGTTAGCTGTTGAGACACACATGCACACACACACGCACGCATGCATGTACGTGCACACGCACCCACACACACACACACACACACACACACACACACACACACACACACACACACACCACACATGCACACACAACTGAAAAAGAGAGACTACAGTTGACTGATGAATTTCATTGTGTTCACACAAAAACCTTAGTCATTTTTTTTCTCCGAGCTCCCAGTCAAAATAGCATGCCAGCACTATGTCTTTTAAACTGCAACCCTGCCAATACTCTTCTTTGCTTCTTTGTTATTCTACAGGTAAGCTTTGTCAGAAAACAAGCAATGTTTTCCCTTTCTTTTCCAAGTTTGTTTTTTTTGCCTCAGATCAACTCTCTCTTTTATTTACTAAGTGTATTCTCCAGATAACTATTTCTTTTGTCTGCATCAACCTAAGCACAGTTTCTTTCTTCTGGAGCACCTGAACAACTCTGCTGGCGAGGACACCCAGCTTGAATTCAGGTTACAGGTTCGAGTCCTTGAAACCAACAGAAAAACTGTTAAATAAATTTCCTTGTCCAATTTGACACATTACTGTTCTGGCGTAATCAATGTAACATTGTAGGTCCACTCTACAGCCACTGTCCTTATCTCCATCTGCAATATCACCAGAGGTTAGAGTCAATGGTAACCCTGAATGTAATCTAATCAACTTTTCCTTCCCATCTTTCCCAGTAATGTCTTACCGAATCCTGACATATGACTGTCACCATCTCTTTTCAGAGCATGTTTTTCTTCCCTTTATCACGGGTACCTCTCTCTTCTATTCATTTCCTTAAGATTTTCTTCAGTTGTGACATAATGATTTAAAAAGCACATTTTGTCTGCCATCTGTATCATCAGACGTCACTTTCAAGTCATTTTTCTTCATCTCAAAGTTGAATATAAAACATCTTTTAAACAAACGTATCGATTTGTCAAAAACTGTCAGATGTCTTTCCCATCTCTTGAACTCAATACTCTAAAACCATGACAAAATCTAGTTACTGAAAATTAAGAATTGTATTGTAGTTTGTATTGCACAGCACTGCATTGCATGTTACTGTAAGAACTATACTGTGAGTACTGTACTGTACTGTACTTAACTGTCCTGTCCTGAATACTTCACTGTCTGTGTATAATTTCCCTTTGTTTAATCAGGACTGCTCTTGCTGGCAAATGTGGGTCACAACAACACAGAATCACTGATCTTTTTACCACCTTTGTCCCTGGTTATTGTCATTATTCATTCTCTGATATTTGTCCGATTCATTTGATTTCAGACACATCTATAATGTAACTCACAACAAACTGCCTTTAAGTCAAGACTGCATTCTGTAAAGCCTCCCATGTTTTCATACATTGCTACCTATCTGTAGCACATTTTTTTTTCCTATGCACTTTCAACATTTTATTGTGTAATCTGGTACCTACTGTTGTGTGTGTATTCAATGTGAGAAGGGTGTAGTTTGTTGCTTTTTTTTTTTTTTTTTTTTTTTTCTTCAACTATGAGGAGTGGAAAAAAAGTGGTCTACATGTACAGTTCATCTTTCCCAGTTTTTCAGGTAAAATCATCTGCCTATGTCACAAGAGACAAGAGCAGATACATGCAGATGGCCAAAACAGCTGGCCCACACCAACACAAACATTGTTTATCTGGCCTAGCCAACATGGTGCTGTTGCTGACAGAAACATGTCTCTGTTCTCAATTTCAAAAGAAAACAGAGAGAGAAAGAGAGGGGCAGGAGGGGAGGGAGGATGGACAAGAGGGGAAGTGGAGGGGAGGGGAATGGGGAATGTGTGACAAAGAAACCAAAAGTGAGGAAAAAAGAGAGTATATATGTGCAGACTGACACAGAGGGGGGGTAGGGGGGAGGGAGGGGGGGAGAGAGAGAGAGAGAGAGAGAGAGAGAGAGAGAGAGAGAGCGCACATGTCCACGCATGTGTGTGTGCGCAAGTAAGCATATGTATATGTGTGTGTGTGTGTGTGTGTGTGTGTGTGTGTGTGTGTGTGTGTGTGTGTGTGTGTGCACGCGTGTGCGTGTGTTTCTGTTACAAGTGTGTGTGTGTGTGTGTGTGTGTGTGTGTGTGTGTGTGTGTGTGTGTGTGTGTGTGTGTGTGCGTGTATGTGTAAGTGCAACCTTGTTGCAAGATAATGTATACGTACACATCTGTTTGGGGTGGGTAGTACTAGCAGCCTGAACAAGAGTACTGAGCACATACTGCTCATTCCTGCATCCATTCATCTGACTGCATGTGTAAGCATGGTTGGATGTTCTAATTGATTCTCCGGCCATTGTTCTGTTTGGATACCAGCACCATCACAAACAATAGTACCCCATCCTCCAGCACACACACACACACACACACACACACACACACACACACACACACACATTTTTTCTTTTAATACATTCTACCTGGGACATCTCCCTTTGGTCAAACAAGGACCTAATGGAATTACTCAGATGACTGAGCACTAGCCATATTCACAGAGTCATTACTGGCACTAGCCCAAACTCGTCTAGTACAATGAAGGAAACATGGGCACAGTCTGACAGCAGTACAGCCTTGCTATTTTCAATCCCCAAAGGAACCCTGGAACATTCTTCCTCTCTACATGCTTTTCAACTCTGCATGAACCTAGTGGATATACATTTATGAGAAGGCCAGCATGTTCCCATCTCTGCCAGATTCTAACCATTTTCCATCCTATGATGCCTACCAAACCCCCACTCCCTTCCCACATTCTCCACCTCCACACCCTCACATCTGGCTTGATGTGTATGCAGAATTTTTTTTTTTCAAATTTGAAATCTTTTTCTTATTCCCAGAGCTGATGAACTAGCACAAGTGTTTACCTGATGGAGCCAAATCAACTACAATTTAATCCTGCAAACATGTCAAACCTGATAGACGGCAATTTCATATAAACTATGTATAATATATACTTTGATTTCATAATCAAGATGATGACTCATTTTGAACACCTAAGTTTCAAATCACGTATATAAGAAAACAGTCAAAAACAGATAATGTCTTTATATATTATAAAGAGCCAAGGGTGGATTTGGATCAAAGCAAGCGTAGCATACAGTTATGTGTTTTGAGATCAATACTCAGCAGAATCAATTTTATGCTCTGTATGAGTGAGTGAGTGAGTGTGCGAGTGCGTGTGTGTGTGTGTGTGTGTGCGTGTGTATGCATGCGCATGCATGCGTATGTGTGTGTGCATGTGCGTATGTATGTGTGCATGCATGTATGTGCATGCATAACTATCTCCTCTTCTCTTTTTCTGTGCCTGTCATCTCTCTATGTTGAATGTGGGCACACATGCTTATATGTGTATGCATGTTAATAGGAAAAAATGAATAACAATAAAGAAAGAAACTTGTTTTGTAGGAGAAAATAAACAGGCACCTTTCTAAAACAGACTTACAAAGAAAGACGAAAACATCACTGTAGGCCGGATGAAGCAAAACTGATGAGGGGTAGGACCAAGAGCAGTTCAGGTTGACTATGTTATGATCCTCACCACTTAATTCAGTTCAATTTTCAAGGTTTCTCATGTCTGCTTTAAAATAAAACATGGTCGTAAATAATCCATTGTTTCACAGGGGGGGGGGGGGGGGGGGGGGAGGGGAGGAAGGTTAATAGCATTTATTGTAATATCTACCATTGAACTGGGAACACAAAAAACTGCCTTTTCAATATGTATGCAGACAGCTTCAGGTCAATCAGTCACACACGCACGCGTGTGCGCACACACACACACACACACACACACACACACACACACACAAACAGAGAGATACTCGCACACGCGTGTACACACACACAACACACACACACACACACACACACATACATTCAGAAACACATACACACACCATGCAGATGCACTTCCCCATTGGCAACTACTTTGAATGCTTGAGCTGGCTCTCTCCTCTCTCTCTGTACACACACACACACACACACACACACACACACAAACACACACACGTAAAGGTATGGATGCTTAGCTCTCTTTTCTCCACTTGGGGGGGGGGGGGGGGGGGGGGGGGGGGGGGGGGGGGGGGGGGCTCCCAGCTCTCTTGCCAGCTAACTATTCACTTTAAAACACACAGAGAGAGAGCATCAAACCTGGTTAGCCTCTCTCCCAGAGATGCAAAGGTAGCAGACAAACTACACAGTTAACATGGTTACCCTCACACAGTCATGTTGTCATAAACTAGTTTACTCTCACAATATTGCATTTACATCTAAATGGCTAGGACTTTTGTGTCTGTATGTGTGCATGTATGCATGGGTGTGTGTGTGTGTGCCCGTGTGTGTGTGTGTGTGTGTGTGTGTGTGTGTGTGTGTGTGTGTGTGTGTGTGTGCGCCTGCCTGCCTGCTTGCCTCAGTGCCTGCCTGTCCGTGTCTGTGTGTGTGTGTGTGCATGTTCGCAGACTTGTTTTCTTTTTTTCCTCCTAAGTGGCAAGACCAAAGCATTTTGTCTGAGAACACATGCACTAAAAGTGAGAGGTCAGGAGTCAAGCACAGGGGGACAGGAAGAGGAGGGGAAGAGGGGAGGGAGAGGAGGAGAGGATGCATGAAAGGTTAAAACTCCTGCCGCTAAACCTTATCACAAACTTCACAGCCTGTGATTCTGGGAACGGGAAAATTTGCCATGTGATTTCCCACTTTACATACTGACGATTAAACATTAATGGAAATCCTGGCATTCCATAACAAATGTTATTTTTGAGTTTCCCACAAGGTTAAGATTAAGATTAAGATTAAAATTATAGTCCCATCAACAGCAGAGGTTATCTCAGGACTGTCACCATGTTCCAAACTACCACGTATATATGTTAAAAAAAGATTAAAAGCAAAACAAACAGATTAAAAGAACCTATCCTAGGATTAAAAACCAACACGTTGAAATAAGACAATGTTGCCCACAAGCCCAGCCCGACTGCAAAGGGCCACACCAGGGCCGTCACCACGTTAAAAACAACTCACAAGGCAGTCATTCACACAATTCTTTTAAAATACGTCCAAAACACTTCCAAAAGTTTGTTTAAAATCTTTCCACTGTAAAATCTCAGATCCGATGAAAAATGTTAATCTCTTTCAAGAACTCAAAGATCGTGTCAGGCGGAACGTCTCTGAACAAGGTTTTCATGGAATCTGCTGTAAAATGTTTGTGTCTCACATCATGCAAGTCCCAACACTCTAAAAGAATATGTTTCATTGTGAGTGGAACATGACATGGAATGCACCATGGAGCTTCTTCACCCTTTAAAAGGTATGAATGGGTAAAATACGAATGGCCAGTGTGCAGCCGGCACAGAACTTTTCTTCTTCTTTACGACCACCACGACGAAGATGGGAGGAACTCCTTTAGGTTTGGACGGATCTGAAAGAGTTTGTTATCCGTCTGTGTATTCCAATCCTCCTGCCAGAGGTCTCTGACATAATCGTTAATTTTGGGTTTCAGATCTGAGCAGGGGATAGGTGTGTTTGACAGATTCTCTCTTGTGGCATTCTTGGCCAAACGATCAACCATTTCGTTCCCTCCGATGCCAACATGACCGGGAACCCAAGCCAGAATAATATTGTAACCCTCCACTTTCAACTTGGTCAAAAGTCAAAAAAAAGTTAAGAGTTCGGGATGCTGAAGGTTTCGGCCAGCTATGGCCTCCAAAGCTGACAGTGAATCCGACAGAACCAGAAAGTCCCTCTTCGTAGACTGTGAGATTATCCTCAGTGCCAGAACCAGAGCTGTAAGTTCAGCAGAGTAAGCAGAAGCGTCTGAATGAATATGTTCCAACCGTATTTTGAGAAGGAGCACCATAGGCTGCAATAGGCTGCACAGTCCCATCTTCAGACTTGGAACCGTCAGTGAAAATTTTCTGATAGGATGGGAATTCTGAACACAAGGTCAGCATACAACGCCTTGTATGCCAGAGAGCTGGTACATTGTTTTGCGAAAGCTGCAAGATCAAAACGGATCTCTGGTGTGAAAAAGGTCCACGGGAGGTTGATCTGGAAACTTAGAAAAATCGGACACAACTCCTAGGTCTAGACCTGCATTCCGCGCGTGAGGCTGCATACGAAGACCAAACGGTGGATACAGTTAGGGTTCTTTTCGAATTTTGCTTTGGACTGAGGGTCAAAGACACAGTCATAGGCAGGGTTCTCCGGTTCCGAGAGCAGTCTGATATAATAGTTCAAAGACAGTTTCAGCCTGCGGTTGGACAGTGAGGGCTCACCTGCCTCTGCGTACAGGCTGTACACAGGGGTGGTGCGGAATGCTCCAAGACAGAGACGAAGACCCTGATGGTGAACTGGGTCTAGGACTTTTAGATACGAGGCTCTAGCGGCGCCGTAAATGATGCTGCCGTAGTCCAACTTGGATCGAACTAACGCCCTGTAAAGATGGAGAAGTGTGCGTTTGTCTGCACCCCAATCCGTATGAGCCACTACACGGAGGATATTCATGGCTTTGAGGCACGATGTTTTCAACTTCTGAATATGGGCTTTAAAATTTAACTTTTGGTCAAAGGTAACACCCAAAAATTTGGCTTCTGTGACAGCAGGAAATTGAGCCTTATCTATGAAAATTTCTGGTGGTGGAAAAAGTTGTCTGAAATTGTGAAAGTGGATGCACTCTGTTTAAACTGATGAAAACTTGAACCCATTTTCGACTGCCCACTGTTGGATTTTATAAACACACAACTGGAGTTGGCGCTGTACACCAGCAAATGATTTCCCAGATGCATAAAGGGCAAAATCATCACAAAAAGAGAGCAGTCTGAACCTTGGTTGACAAATTGACAATTTCATTTATTTTTATACTAAACAGGGCTGGGGAAAGGATACTCCCCCTGTGGAACACCCATTTCCTGCTCATGAATTTCTGATAATGTTGTCCCCACATGGACCTGGAAGGATCTGTCTGCCAAAAACTGTTGTATGAACACTGGGAGATTGCCACGGAAACCCATCCGATGGAGGTCTGACAGGATTCCATACTTCCACGTCGTGTCATAGGCCTTCTCTATGTCGAAAAAAATGGCAACAACATGCTTTTTTTTTTTCTCTAAAAAAGAGTTTCGAATGGTGGTTTCCAATCTGATTAAATGGTCCATGGTAGAGTGATGCTTTCTAAAACCACACTGTTCCATGGCTAAAAGCCCATCAGTTTCCAATTTCCACATGAGCCTACCATTTACCATTTTTTTTTCCATCACCTTACAAACACAGCTCGTTAAGGCTATTGGACGATAGTTGGTTGGGTTTGAATGATCCTTCCCTGGCTTCGGAATGGGAACAATTACAGCCCTTTTCCATGAAGCTGGGAAAGACCCGACGTCCAGACATGGTTATAAATTTGAAGCAGAATGTTAAGACCTGAGTCAGGAAGTGTTTTAAGAGTTGATAATGTATTTCATCAAGACCAGGAGCGGAATCGTGACACGCCTGCAAGGCAGACTTCAGTTCATTTAGATTAAAGGGCAAGTTGTAGTCTTCTTGATTGGGTGAGGTAAAGTCAAGCTTCTTTTTTTCTGCTTGCGTTTTGATCTTTAAAAAGGTGGCAGATTTTTGACTAGAGGAGGAGTTGGTTTCTATGGTGGAAGCTAGCAAGTTAGCCACAGCTTGTTTGTCAGTGATGAGTGTATCATCAAGTTTTAAATGGTGGATTGAAGGGCAGCTGTTCTTGTCCCTAATTTTTTTTAACAACTCTCCAGATTTTTTCTTGGAAATGTTTTGATGTAGCGAAGAGCAGAAATTTCTCCAAGATACTCGTCTACTTCCTTTACAAACAAACCTCGCCTTTGCTTTTTTCCTCCGATAAGATTGAACATTCGGGGCCACAGGATGCTGAAAGACTAAAACGTTGGGCCCTCTTGCGAACCTTGCAAGCATTCTTACAATCCTGGTTGTACCATGGCGTACCAGGTAATTGCGGACCTGGTTTTGTGAGTGGGATGGTATCTCTCGCACATGATAACAAAATATTTGTAAAGGACTCCGCTGGGTCTTCTGATCGGAAAACGATTTCAGCATCTAGCTTATCAGTTACGGCTGAACGAAAGAAATCCCAATTAGCCCTTTTAAAGCAAAAATACTGAGGAAAACGAAACAGGTTCCTTCAAAATTGGAGAAAGTATTACAGGAAATGGTCGCGCTCCCGTGCAGATTATCGTGTTGACTGACCAATCATAGTCTAGACTAATGAAGGATCACACACTGACAAATCCAAACACGAAAGGGTACCATTTGAAGAGTGCATGTATGTTGGTGATTTGTCATTTAGACAACACAAGTCCAGTTCATTAAAGACCTCTTCCAGCATGAGACCCCGAGGTGAGGAATGTGAGCTACCCCAAAGGGGGGAATGCCCGTTGAAGTCTCCCAAAATGAAAAAAGGACGCGGAAGCTGATCTATTAGATCAATGACTTGTTGCTTTGGATATTGTACCAGAAGGAGGACAATAAATTGAACAGACAGTTATTGTTTTATTGAAAGTAATCCTGGCCGCAAGCTTGTAATGGGGTATTTAAGTTAACTTGGCTGAATAATAAAGCTTAAATAAAATGTCAGCGAACCGCCCAGAGAAACGTGGACCCTGAGTCACAAGACAAACCACAACGCGTTTCGACCTCTTAGGTCTTCTTCAGGTGCAACAAACATGAAACAAATTTAATGCACTTAGCTTTGATCGCTTCTGTGTTCAGCGCAAGAAGAAGGATTGAAGGAGTTGAATCATGAATAATAAAGATCGCGTGAATAAGAAGGGAAACACCCCCAGTGACACCATGGCCAGTATCTGTAGGTAAAACAGGAAAACCTACTGAACTAAAGCCCGCCAATGAAAATGTTTTCCTGGTCTCAACAATGTTTCCTGCAGCGCAGCACAACAACACTAGGTTTGAGGCCAGAACACAACCGCTGGAGTTCCTCATATTGGGCATTAATGCCTCTTATATTCCACTGAATAAGGGCCATGACAATAAAAAAAAAAAAAAAAAAAATTACTTACTCCATCTCATTGTCCTCATCACCTTCTATCTCCAAAGGAGAAAAAGCGATTGGAAGAAGGCGATGGAGATACCACCTTCCTGGCTGACAAAGGACGATACTTATTTCCACCCCCAGATGGACGAGGTGGAAGAGGAGGCTTCATCAGAGGTCGACTTTTGGAGTGTCCCCAGACAAAGAGACTACCTGTGCAGCCTTCCCAGAGGATCTGGGGTTGGAGGAAGGGGGCTCAGACCCTCGAGGAGTCCGGGGGGAGGTGGATATTGAGCCTCCCAGGCACTGTTTGATTTTTTGTTTCTTTTTCCACTTTCTTTCTGTGCACGTTGAGGCTCCTGTTGCGTCTGTCGATCATGATGCTGAGAGCCAGCTGAAGTTGAACAGTCTCAGTCTGAACACCAACACTGACCATGCTCCCCTTGGCGACATCAGCATATGACTTGCTGAGGGAGGACTGTCTCTTCTCCACAAGTTTTCGTGCCTCAAAAAGAACGAGATTCGATTCTCTGTGCGTACCTTCTGGATCTCAGACTCGGTGCGCCAAACTGGACAGTCCTTCGAGAAGGCAGGATGGTTGCCTTTACAGTTGATGCAACAGGGCGGACAATCACACGGGACCTTCATGCACCGGTTCTGAGCACTTGCCACATGCCTCCTGTTCTGTACACCGGTCCTTAATGTGTCCATACTTTCCGACATTTGAAGCATCGCAAAGGTGAAGGAATGTACCTGGCGACGGGAACCCTCAAATATCCGACCTTCACAACACAGGGAGAGTTGGCGTGCAGAAAGTTAGGAAAAAAAGTATCTGTTGGCACACGGTCTTGGTCTTCTTCGTGCTAAAAACCCGGTGGACGTGGGTCACACCCTGGGAAGCCAGTTCTGTCTTTATCTCTAACTCTGAAACACCTCTCAAATCACGGCACCTGATGACGCCCTTGCTGGAATTTCATGTCTTGTGAGATGTCACTCTGATTGGCCTGTCAATCAATGTCGTCGACTTGAGAAGCAACTCAGAATGCTTTTGCTTTGCACATTCTATCAAAAAAAGAACCGTTTCTCAGCCGTTTCATCGATTTGGGTACGCCGGAGAGAGTCCTTCTACTCCTCTCGAAATTGCGAAAGGACTCAATCCATTCACCCACAGAGTGGGCGAGCTTCGTCTACGCCTTCCATCACCAACCAACAAGGCCAAAATCCTGATACTGTCCTTATTATCATCATCCGAGTCCGAGTCCGAGTTTGAATCTGAGGAACAATTTCTTTTCTTTTTTTTGTTGGGAGTGAGCCCATGGTTTTGAGTTTGTATAGTTCATCCCTGCCTACCCACCCACCATGGAGTCCAACAAGGGGCCAGGGTCAAGGGGGAAACCAACTCTTGACCCCCTTCCAGGTTTCAGCAGGGATATACACCAGATAGAATGTAACTAACCTATTCCACCAAGATCATGACACACCGCCGGGGACAGACGGTGAACACTTACAAGGTTTCCAAGGCCAGCCAAGAACTACCCAGTTTGACCCAACCTCACGTAGAGGCAGCCGATTGACATACACGGGCCAATGCATGCCACCTGTCTTAGAGGAGGTCCGAGCCAAAGTGATGTGTTGAGAACAGGAGGCTCTCTCAATCACCAGGATCTCATTCCCCCCCACTTACAGGATGCACCGCACGGCAAACACAAACACGGTGGGTCTGAAGAAGACCGCAGAGAAAAGGAGAAGTGTTCCAAAGAAGGCTTGTAGGTATAGATTAAAGTACAGATTAAAGAGCCGGGTAGGTAGAAACTAGACGAAACAGAGGCTGCAGTTTCTGTGGGGAGACTTTATGGGGGAAAAAGAGATAGTAAAACCACAGGGTTAATTAAAGAATAGATAAACAAATAAAGTAATAAATAGTCCAAATGCTTTCATACAAAAAATGAAGGAATGACAGAAAATACATTTTATTCAATAAACATGGGACCACATCTATGCATACATTTTGCATAATGTAACATATGTCCACACACACAGATATGTCCACACACACACACACACACACACACACACACACACACACACACACACACACACACACACACACACACCACTCATGCACACATGCAAGTGCACACACATGAACACATACTGGGCTTTTGTTTGTTTGTTTTGACATGTATTTCAAAAGACCTCCTAGTACGATCATGTGAAATCAAAACAGCAAGAACACCTCAAAGTAAAAAGGGAATGACAAAGGTGTGTTTTACATATGGGGGCCGGGTGTTCAAGGGAAGGGAGACTGGTAGGTGAGGGTGGGGGTTGCCACAGACATGAGACACCATGGCAGGCAGAGACAGAGAGGGATCATATGACTGAGAACCAGACAGAACCAGACACAGGCTGTCAGACAGAAAAACAGACCCAGACCCACACAGACTGGGGGGGGGGGGAGAGAGAGAGAGAGAGAGAGAGAGAGAGAGAGAGAGAGAGTGAGAGGGAGGGAGGGAGGGGAGGGAGGGAGAGAAAGGGAGAGTGAGAGAGAGTGAGAGAGTGAGAGTGAGAAACAAAGAGAGAGAGAGAGAAGAGAGAGAGGGGGGGAGAGAGAAAGGGAGAGTGAAAGAGAGAGAGAGAGAGAGAGAGAGAGAGTGAGAGAGAGAGGAGGAGGAGGGAGAGAGAGAGAGAGAGAGAGGAGAGGGAGGAGGGGGGGGGAGAGGGAGAGAGAGAGAGAGAGGCTTTAACTTCAAACAATTTGTTCCACACTTCACTGTAGACCTGCATCATCTCCATCACACACTTTACTGCAGATGTGCATGGTCTCCACTGATTAATGGTTTCACTAACATACAAGTCACAGGCAGGGCCGACTTTCCATGAGTGATTTGAATTCCCAAGAAATGGAACAACAATCTTGTATTAAAAAAAAAAAAAAAAAAAAAAAAAAGGCCCTGGACAGCTGGTCTTTTGGCTGACCTTCATTCTGCCTGATAATATTGATTTCTGCCCCATGACTACTTTCAAGCCAAGTCAAAGATGTCCAAGAATTTCCATGAAATGCAACCATCAAACAGAACATACTAGATATCTCAAATGTCTTAGAAATTATCCTCATACTCCTTGAAGTCCAGAGCACCTAATTTCATTACAAAAATCTGACAAAAATCCCCACTAGCTAATCACTTTTGGTTCAGTCTAATGTGCTACATAAATTGTAACAAGGGGCAAAACAGAAAATCAGTGTGTGTGTGTGTGTGTGTGTGTGTGTGTGTGTGTGTGTGTGTGTGTGTGTGTGTGTGTGGTGTGTGTTGGTGTTGGTAGTGGTGGTGGTGGTGTTGCTGTTTGTAACTATAATTACAAAATGTAAGAAAACAAAATTCAACATGATTTTTTCTTTTTTTTTTAATTGTAATTACAACATTCAAGGAAATAAAATCTATGCGTGAGTGTGTGTGTGTGTGTGTGTGTGTGTGTGTGTGTGTGTGTGTGTGTGTGTGTGTGTGTGTGTGTGTGTGTGCGTGTGCATGCGCGCATGTGTGCGTGTGCGTGTGTGTGTGTGTGTGTGTGTGTTGGTATGGCGTAAAAGTTCCTATAAAATGAAATTGATCACGGTGTTACTGAAATAGATAAATAAATTAATTTAGAAAACTAACAAGCTAAAATCAATAAGACAATATGACAGGTTTCTGCTTTAGTGTTGTCAACCAAAACAACAGTGTTACCCAGCATCAATACCATGACAAACTCTTGTAATCTTACCCTTTAATATATTTTACCCTTCTTTTTCAAAAACCACAATTTGTAATGATATGCAAACACTGAATATAACTTCACACAAGTATATCTGCAGAGTAAACAAGATGGGTATCAACAGGGTATTATTGCCTGCGATGTTCTTATTATGTTTCTGAAAATATGGACTTAAATATTAGGCAATAAAGATGTTTTTTTCATTTTTGTTATATCAGTCCCCTGGCATGTGATTCATACCTACTTTCTAAAATATTTCTATTTTATATGACTTAACGCATGCATCATCATTCACACATCCACACTAATTTCATGTTCTTTTACTTACTATACACACACACACACTCTCTCTCTCTCTCATTTTTTTTATTCTCTCCCCCCTTCCCACCCCCTCCCCCATTTACACACACCCATGCACACACACACATACACAAACAATAGGAGAGTAATGCTACTAAAACACCCATTGTTCCAAACTTCAAAAACTGTTTCAACAGAACACAACCACAATAGAACACCACTTCTGTTCCCAACATTGCTTTGTAACGGGATGAGGACCAAACTCTAGCATGGCAGGAAACCCGGAATCATTCAAGCTCACTTGATACAGCAGAACCAAACTCTACCCTGCAGAGTATCTGATGGCTAAGCGAACATCCCAGACCATCAAATATTCAATAGAAGACTTTTTGTACGATTGGCGCCTGGCCCAGCCAGCCCGAGCTGGCTGTGTAAAATATTCATCAGAGGAAAACAGATCTTTGATTGTGGGAGACTGGCCAGTGATTCCAGCTGGGGTGGCTGAACCAGGGCTGCAGTCTGAATCGGATCACAGCTATCAGGCCTGATATATGCTACAGTCGACTAAATTTACAACACTATGATATTTCAGCCTGATCAGATAATATGTTTAATATGGAGAACTAACTGTAGTTCATGTAAAACCTATCTTTGTTCTGAAAACCAGTTTCAAATCGTTTTCAAAACTACTGTGCAACATAACAGGTATACTTGAAGCTAATCAAAGTTATCTTGGGCTTTATGAAAGGAGACAGATTAGCATGATACAACTGTTCTGGATTTTACGTCTACTGATGTTTCTCACGTCCAAAATCTGAAAGTATATAAATGAAAACATGTAAAAATTGTAATGATTTGAAAAAACATTCAAGGGATTTACAGCCTAGGCCTTGCTACATCCCTTTTGTTTAGCTATTCTATCTTTCATGCTCTCTCAGTGGCATTTTAACTCCCAAGCTACTCAAATACCTAGCCACATACAAGTTCATCCAGTCACAGTCTAAGCCCCACTAGTCCACAGAGAATCTACCAATACTAGATCACCCAGGAAACAACCCACATGACAAGACAATAGATGGCTGCTAAATAGTGCCTATTTCTAGCCAACGTATACAGGATACCACCTACCACATCCTAATTGTGTGGGAGGAAGTGAAGTTGAAGTCACTCACTATAAAAGCTGAGCATGATTGGCCTCAGAAATTTTAGACTTTATTTTAATGACGATCAATGAATATGAAGATGATGCTACTACCTAGGAGTTCCTTTCTAGTCAACAGCTCCTTTCAACCAATACTATGAGCAACAAGTTAGACACAGGTCCATTTTATTTATAAATGAATAAAACTCGACTGTGAGGTCCTAGTGTTGCAATCTGATCCATTAAATGCACTCAATGACAGTTACTCTGCTTAGGACTAGGTCAGCCAGCAGGGGCTAAAACATGCCCTTCTCTCTTTACTCACTGTGCCTCAAATGGGATGCAACCTTTCAAACTGCAGTGTTCAATATCAACCATTGATGAACCACTGACACCAGTCTCTCAACACAAAAAAAGTTTCAATGATATGAAGGCCCCACTGATGTCACAAAAGAATCTTATTCTTAATGACCAATGTTTTGCCCAATACTTTAGCTATAGCAGTACAAGTAAATTGCCCTTCATTTCTTTAAATTTCCATCTTGGTGAAATCTAAATGAAGCTTGTGCTTGCCACGACACACAGCAGTCTAGTGTCAAAAAAAAATCCAAACACACCCCATCATCTCTGGATGGAATATGAACTCCCCTCGCCCCTTCTTCCAAGTTTCAGTCACTTCCAAGTTTCAGTCAAGTTTCAGTCAAGGTGAAAACTGCATATGTTATTTGTCCTAAATGACAAGGGAAGTAAAGACTCTGAACAATAAGATCACAAGATTCTTCAAAAACTGAAGGGCACTCAGAAGTGCACAGCACTCCACTAAGATCAAACAGTCCTCTCACTCAAAATCAAAACTACACTCAGATTCCATCCCATTGCCTCCAAGTCTCACTATGCAAAAACCATCCTTAACCCTCCAAAGTCCATTCGATCTGTAGCTGACATATCAACACAGTTATAAAACCAACACAGAAACCTGCAGCCTGCAGAAGAACAAACAAATCCGAGGTCAAGGTGAAATTAAGCTGATGTAATATTTGAATGAACAATAACAAATATCATCCCCCTCCCCCTCTCCCCCCAACCCCTCCACATCCTTCCCTTTGGTAAAGACTCCAACCAAATATTTCAAGTTCTTTTAATAGATCTAACCCTGATGGGGTTTTTTCTTTTCCTTTTTCACAGAGACCCATACTTTAACTAGAATGGGATAATTAATATAAAAAAAAAAGAAAAAAAAGCCCTATATTGCAATGTTAACTTACATAGTGACATCCCTACTACTCCCACCCCCATCTCCATCCATCCCCCACCCCCACCCCCCACCCCCAAATCGTGGACATGCCCCAAAAGTTAATGGGTTTGTTCTTGAGCCACCTTCCAAGTGTTCACAAAGTTCCATTAAAATAGGTTCAGAATTTGTTGTACTAACAACTTGCTGCCAACTCTGACAAGACATATCAATCCAAGAACCCAACCAACTAATGTGAAATCATTTATAACCCTCCTTCATGGAATGGATTATGATGCTGACCAAGTTACCGTACACACACCACACACACACACACACACACACACACAACACACACACACACACAACACTACGCTCGCACTGACTCACTGACTGAAATAGAAAACTGTCAGATTTACCTTTGGTTGTACTGACATTTAAGAAAACATTTAAAACAGAATATAATTTTTTTTTTAAAGAAACAGAAAATAACAACACACCACACACAACACACACACACACACACACACACACACAGACCGACAAACAGACAGACAGGCAAACAGACAGAGAGAAATGGGGGGAAAAATAAACATCTAGCAATCAAAAAAGAAGGAAGAGATACTACTCTTCCCATCTGTTATGTACTCCAATATTTTAGCAACTTCCCTTTTCACCACCTCTGTGCGTGCATGCGTGCATGCATGCATGCGAGCATGAGCGCAC
>JADBJO010001172.1:207500-247500 GCA_016801955.1 Conus betulinus
TTTTTTTGAAAAGAAAGTGAAAACTGAGCTATTCCCCAAAGTCCTGCATAGATTACATGTGGTAATATGCTGCCAATTTGTGTACCCATAGCTCAGGACCCATTTCAAGGATTTCTGGACGGTATCATCAAGAAGTCTCAATGCGCAGTGACAGTACGAGTTCTGAAAGATTACCCTGCAACCCTGATGAGAATATATCAGTACTCTACTGGTAGCAGCTAACATACATCGGTTTCACTATGATTAAGATCATGGCTCAGGGACTATAACTTGATGGGACAAACAAGATCATATATCATATTGCCACAGGCAGACATGATATTCATTGCAGACAGACAAAATGGAAAGGTGACAAAGGGAAGCCTGTGAAAGGTCTCCCAACAAGGTATAAAGAATGAAACAGAAACTACACATGTTAATTCTTTTTTCATGGACACTGCTTAACAACTGCCCTTGCTGACACGAATTTTTCATGTTTCATTCATTACCTTTAAATACAAAAGTAAAAGCCTTTTATTTTGTATATCAAATGAAAGGGTAAAACATGAGCTTTGCATTCAGACTGCTAGTGAATACCATTTAGCCCAAACAGAAATGATGTTGTGGCATTCAAAAACAATTCTGACATGAAAATTCTGACAATCATTTTTCTTAAAAGCTTTTTCTTATAAGTTTGTGGGCTCTGTGTTAAAAAAAAAATCCCTTTATCCAATGGGCAAAGACCTAAAACTATCTGCAGAATGAGATAATGTTGTTAAAATTGTAGAACAAAAAAGCCTGAGAACATGTTCATACTGCCAGCTTAAACACCTGTGCAGCAACCAGAACACCCGTCATGCTGGTATATATGTATTGCTGCTAGTTTTCCATTCCCATTACTCTTCAGACTGATATACACATGTGCTTTTAATGACTAATCATAATGAAAATTATGATGATGCACACTGCATCATGTGTAATAGCAATTGTTCTCAAGTGTTAGCATACCACTTTCATTATTACTGTTGCTAACAACGCTACGTATGCATGATGGCATGCATATCTAATGAGGAATAATCTTCAAAATGGTATCTGCTGTCACATCTCGATACTGATAATACATTTCAATGTAACAAAGAGTAATGTAATGTCTCCTCTATGATTTACAAATAGAGATGAATTCATTTTCTTTTCAAATACAGATCTTTGTATAGCTGTATCAAACGAGTCAACGAGCAAACAATACAGCAACTTGATTTAGCTAAACCCGCAAGTATGGATGATGAACATTAATAAGTAAATATAGTTATGAAACTTTTTCTGAAAAAAAAAAAAAAAAAAATCTTGCAAAACAAACTAATGAAAAGAGGCAATAACCATGATATACTGCATTCAACACCCTTGAGTTCACAGATCATAGCAACCTAAGAGGACTAAATCTCTGTTTTTATTTATCAAGGGCTAGTCCTGAGGGAGATAGCAGCACAAATTGGGCCCAGGTGTGGAGAGAGCTCTGTGTCTGTAAAGGATAACCCCCTCTGGATAACGCTGGCTCCCAGAGTAAGAAAGAGACACAGAGAGAGAGAAGCAAAGGGGAGGTGCAGAGAATGGGCCAACAGCCTGAGGCAGAGTGCCAAAACACGCCAGGCAGTCATCCACTTCCTGCCACAGACCCTCCACTTCTCCTCCCCTATTCCCTCCCTCCTTTGCGATGTTTTATGCCTTATGCTTTGAAGGAAAGAGGCCAAGCACAGGTAGGTAAAAAAAAAAAAAAAAACACACCAACAAACCAACAGGTGTAGGCTAACAGGAGAGCCCATCCTTCTTTCAGAAGTTTTGTAACTGAGCAACACAGGTAAATGGAAGACTTCAGTGGGGTAACAAAGGACGTATACATTCAGAAGCCTGCACCTAGAAAGCGTGGGAGTAGCAGCCAAGAAATGCAGATGAGAGACTGGTGGCAATGAGTCACTAAACAGCAATCGCCTTGAATGAATGAGAACAGAACTGTCCATGGAGGAAGAAGTCAGAGATATGGGATGAGCAGAATGCTGAAAGAAAGATGAAGAAGATAATGCAACTCACCTACAAAATGAAAAAAACAGATTGCCAGCACATATCTCTGAATAGTTCTCGTCAGTCAAATAACACAGTACTGTGCCCACTACATACTTTTCTTATTCACTAAAATGCTTACAACTTTTTTACCCTCAAAATCTACAACTCCCCCATCAAAACATTTTTAAGTTATTCAGTTCAAACCATTTGGTTCTTTATGAGAGAACAGATTCGATTAAAAAAAGAAAATGTGGACAACAGCTCAACAATAGGAAAAGCTGCTAGTACTATGCCTACCATCTTATTCATGTTATGATCAGTGCATGAACCTCTTATTGCAAAGACAACATAAATCACAAACTTCAGGCTTAATTCAGCACAATATAGAGAATAAGCTCACTGCAGCATTACTGGAAAACTGATCAAATACAAATTAAACAAACAAAACAAAGTGTAAAGTGACATAGATTCTGTTCAAAATACAAAACAATTAAATTTTCGACAACTAGGTCTTTTTTAGACATTACAAACAGTTAACAAAAATGCACAAAACTGAATTCCCTAATAGCAAGCAATCAACATAAGAATGACAATGTTTGAAAAGTAGAAGATAAGAGAGCACAATTTAAGAGAACAGGAAGGGGAAGGGGGGGGGGGGGGGAGACAGACAGACAGAATAAGAGGAAAATGGATGAAACGAAGGACAATAAGACTGAGCTGGATGTGTGTGTGTGTGTGTGTGTGTGTGTGTGTGTGTGTGTGTGGTTGAATGGGGGGAAGAAAAGTATGGAAGGGTAAAAGGAGGGTTTGACAGGAAGGTTTGATGAGGAAGAGAGGAGAGGGGAGGGTTTGCATGGAATGATGTGGCAAAAAGGTCAATATTCACACATTATGGAATGAGTAACAAGCAATAATACTCTTCAACTTCACATATCGCACAGTAAACTAATTGATACTGACAATTAATATAATGAACGACCAGCAATGTGTAATACTTCTCAACCACAAATATGGCACAGTAAACTGCTGGGAAGTGGCATCACAGGGAAGGTAGAGGGAATCAGTCTCCTACAGCAGCCAACCAAGGGAAAGTTGCCTTAACTAGTACTAACTGTTAAGGAGAGGAAAACAAGAAAAGGGAATATGTATACAGCACAATGCATGTACAAGTTAAGTCTAAAATTAACTGTAATACCCAAAATTCACCAGTTTCATGTGCATCTGCATGCATGTGCATGTGAGTGAACACATATAGAAGCATGCGTCTGTGTTTCTGGACATACTGAGGGAGAGAGACAGAAAGAAAGTGAGAGAGAGAATGACAGCCTGAAAAGTCGAGGGGGTCAAATACATTCACCTACACCCTCACACAGGCACAAGCGTGTGTGAATGCCTATGTTTGTGCACACACACACACACACACACACACACACACACACACACACACACACAAGCACACATACACCCACACACACACAAACACATACATACAAACACACATACACATGTGTACATACAAACACACACACACACACAAACATACATACACACATGCACACAAATACTTATGCACTATGTACAGGTGTTGTACATGTGGTAAGACTACAGTATTGTTCATCAGCTGAATGATGCAAATGCAAACACACACACACACACACACACACACACACACACACACACGCACATTCATGCACTGTGGACTGGATAGGTGTACATGTGGTAAGACTACTACAGTATTATTCATCGGCAGAAGTGATGCAAAACATCTCATCATTAGATCAAATCCAAAAGACAATGAAGTGTGAAGCAGGTTCATATATTAACAGTCTATCAAGATCACAATTGTGTGCAACAGATGGCTTACTGAGAGGGAAGGACACAGATAGATACAGAGACACAGAGATTGATAGAAACAAGAGAGAGAGAGAGAGAGTGCAGATGGAGAGGGGTGGGAAGGAGTGGGAGGAGGAGGAATAGAGACGGAGACAGACAGACAGACTGACAAAAGAGCAAGAGAGTGAGTGAGAGCAAGAGCAAGAGATTACTAGAGGAAATAAGCAAGAGTGTGCAAGAAAGCAAAAGAGACTGATTGACTGATATGCCAGATGATGCTTTTTTTCATCTGGTTTGAGTGAACAAGAGAGACAGAAAGGGAGACAGACAGAAAGACAGAGATCGAGAGAATGGCTCTCTTTTTAGCAACCATCTGGGAATAACATTTCATGCATATTTTACATCTGTAATTTGTTACATCTGAGGTGGGTATAAAAAAAAAACATCGTATGCATCCTATGTGAGAAACTGGAGGAATAAATGAGATACATGAAATGAGTGACTGATATTTGAATGGTACGGTAAACGACTGAATGAGCGCCAGTAGGCTGCTCTTCGGCTGGCTCTACCTGGGTAGGCAGCCCATTCAGTGAGTGAGGTAGTGTGTTTATTGTAAAGTGCTTAGAGCTCGCTTTGTGACCGAGGATAGGCGCTATATAAATACCCAATATATATATATACATATGGCCAGTACTGAAGAAGCTTTTCAAGCGAAAATTTTATTGGAGAATATACAATTTTATACAATTTTAAAATGAAACTGGTTACTTCTTGTGTGTTTTTATTTTACTCCAATACCCCAGAAGTATATTTGGGAGGAGTGGTGTCCAGCAATTTATTTGGACTGAATATTGAAAACTATATATATATATATAATTTGTTGAAAATTAAGTACTGCTTCTTTCTTAAAAGTGTTACTTCGCACCTTGTTTTAAGTCTTAATCTATTTTCGAGTACTGATTTGAAACACAGAGTGAATATAAAACAAAACAATGTCTGCATGGATGAACAAAGATATATTGGAGGACATTACAATGACAAAAATGATAAACAAAAATAAAAAAGGAAACATCTGTGTATCTTTCCCCCTAGCATTTATTATATATATATATAACCACGAAATAAAGTAAAGCATAAAGACGGATGTGTAGAGCAATGGTACCACCATATGCTTTACACACACCTGAAAGCACTCACAAACAATCCATACCTCAACTTTATCACAAAAAAGGTAATTTTTTTGTAAATGGAAGTTCATGATTTCTAAAATTGGAAATCCGTCCATGCACTCATTTTCACACTCACATTAAAACCCATGGATACACACAACACAACACTAGCAATCACAGCTTATCAATTCAACACAATGTATGCACAAGGACGCACGCTCGCTCAGAGGCACACACAAAATACTGACAAGAGAGACATACAAAGACAGAGAATAAATACACTGACACAAGTAGACATCATACTTACCCAATAACAACAATGAGAAAATCTAAAGCATTCCATCCATTTCGTAGATAAGCACCAGAATGCAGAACAAAGCCATAGGCAATAATCTTGAGAATTGCCTCCAGTGTGAATATCACAACAAACACATACTCTATCCTTTCCTGAAACAGATAAACAAGTACAATACTTTAATGCACTGTCAACAGATAAACAAGTACAACATTTTAATACAATGTCCTTTTCTCCCCCAAACACCTGATCTGGTATTTCATTAATTAATACAAATAAACCAAATGATGGGTGGAATATGAATCTTAAATTTTCATGTATCCTAACAAAGGAAATATTTTTTTCTTTAAAAAAAAAAAAGATTTACAAGCACCTGAGTACTGACTGCTAAAGGTCATACTAAGCAATTACTGGCAACAAGGCATTATAGCTCTTTTCCCTAAACTCATTTTCTAATTCCAATCCTTGTACTGAAAACTGGAAGCAAAATCAAAATGTCACATCTTAAAAACTTTTCTACTCCTATCATGTCAAGAAGTAACCAAGACCTTTACCAACATCAGGCTCAGGCTCTCACCAAGACTAGAATTCTAAGTACATTCATTTTCACTGAAGACTGGTTGTAATATCCAATATCTTGATTACAAACAATAAAAACTTTCAAGTATGCCATCTTTTCATTTGGATTTTGGACCTCAAATTGCTACATGGTCCCTGCTGGCACAATGGCCAATCATGGTATCAAGTATAATACAAAAACATAATAAAATAAACAAACCAAAAAAAAAAAAACAGATGCAAGACGTCAGCTCCATTCCTACATATGTTGCCAGTGAACCAAATGAGAACCCGACTTTCACTAAATGTCAAGAAAGCTATGACTGAAAAGATTGAAGCCATAAATCAATAAAGATCCATCATCCAACAAAGCTTGTTTTTTTCTGCTAACCACAGCTATCTTGTACACACACAGACACTCACCCCCAGAAATCTCTCCTCCTAGAAGTCTCTCTTTCTCTCTCTCTCTCTCTCTCTCTCTCTCTCTCTCTCTCACACACACACACACACACACACACACACACAAACACATGCATGCACACATTCTTCTGCCTTCATACATAAACAGCATACCTATTTGGTAAAATGCACATGGTCATACACATTATGTAGTAATGAACATGAATCACAAAATACATGCACCCACAAAGCACCTCTCTCTCTCTCTCTCTCTCTCTCTCTCTCTCTCTCTCTCTCTCTCTCTCTCACGCACACACACACACTCACAGAAACTTACCAAAGTGGCATTGACATCATTGGAGTCAGCATTTGGGTAGGGTGTGTAGACAGCCAATGCCACACAGTTGGCAAAGATAGTGATGAGAATCAAGAACTCGAATGCTGTACACATGGTCAAGGTTTTAACAAAAGCAGTTACTGGCAGAATGAAATCTAGTCACAAGAATACAACTTGACGTGAAATGGTTACACGCACACACACACCCACACCCACATATACATATACACAAACATGCACATGCACACACAATGCATGCACACACACGCACACATGTGCACACACACACACACACACACACACACACACACACACACAGAATATTCTTCTACAGCAAAAACAGCATGGGTAATCTGCATACATTTCCATGAAGTTAGTTCCTGGTCTTACAAATCAATTTCATTAGAATCTGAACACATCCAAAATCCATCCATACAAATTAATGCTTAACACTAACAATTAGCATGGTATAGAGACTAAACGGCCACATACTGTGTTTCTATCAGGTATTTTGTGTATCTTCCTCATTTTCCTGTTTTTTATTTAAGATGTGTCGGTCATATATTTTTCTCTTTAAATAAATATACTGTCTGGTGATCCTGGCCAGAATCGCAAGATAATCTGGTGTAACATGCAATCTCCCTAGTGTCAAATAATAGGCTCATGTGTTCAGTCACCTGTCAGTTCCAGATATTGTACCCATACATGTGGCGCTTTGGACACTCGCTGCAGATCTCCATAAAATCTTAACCCTGAACACATGGACATCAGAATCTTGTACAACAATCACTCTACTGCAGACAAAATCCATTTTGCTATACTAAGATAAGCTATATGACAGCCCGCTCACTTTTTTCCCCTCAAGGTGACAGCCACTCACTTTTTTCCCCTCAAGGTGACAACTTTTTTTTTTTTCTGTCCCATCTTCTGTCACTTCAGTGGCATTGCACTCATGCCGCTCATTCCGACCCCCATCCACAGCCACAGCCCAGTCAGTCCCACCGCAGTCCCGGCACCGGCAATCCACAGGAGCAGTCAATGTCAGGTCAACAAGAGGCAACCCACCACAGGAGACACTGCACTGCCGCCGAGTCATTTCGGTGGTGTTCAGTGGTGCCTGTTCTGATCCAACATACGCAGGACACCACCTACTAAGCACCCTACTGACGACAATAATTACTTAGTCGCAGAGCGGCATGAGTGAGCTCTCCCTCCGGAGGGCGCCACCACCACATTCGTCCAATGACAGCCCCCATGGACTGGCCAATACCGGTGACCCTGACGGAAATATACCAAGGCCTCAGACATGGAGACGTCATCAAAAATGGGTCACCATTAGAGCAAGGCATGAAGGGCCACAGAATCTGAGACTTTTTTATGCTGATCAATGAGAATGAGGATGATTAAGATGATGCTATGGATTTCCATTCCAGTCTGAGACTGCACGACAGGGCTGTACTCTACGTTTCCTTTCATAATATATCCCGGCATCAACCAGGCCCGAGAGATACTGATACCTGCAGTATTCATCAGGAAATTTGAGCAACACTCTCAGAGACGCATCCATTAAGTGGATGAAACTCGACTGTGTGTCCCAGTCTTCCCAACTGAGCCCATAGCAAACTCAACTCTGGATAGGAGCTGGTGGGAGCAGAAAAACTCCAGAAGACTCTGATGGGAATCGAACCCACGACCTCCCAGCCAGGAGTCGCAACGCTAACCACTTCACCATGGCGGCTGGTCCTCAAGGTGAAATTATACTGGCCACACTAAAGATAACCATCCTGTCCAAAACCATTCTGCAGGGCTACAGCTCACAGCAGAGCAAAGCAGCAGCAGTTAAAAAAAAACTGGAGAGCAACATCAAGGATTGGTCAGGGCTGTCCATCATTTCTCCATAGAATTTCAAGAACCAGGACCGGTGGAAGGCAAACTGCCAGGAAGTCTTCATGGTTATAGCTTGAAACTTAACTGCTAGGCTATCCGACTTAAAAATCCTCACAGTTCTTTCGGCCATTCTCTGCAAAGTTTTTGCCCTTAACTGGAGCATCTCTCAAGTATTAGGCAGTCAATCAATATAGAAAGTCATTATAAAAAAAAAAATGATCAATCATCAAACACTATTTCTAGTTCTACTCCTCACCAAATCACACATCCACACCACATCAATTATTTGTATCTTCCTTGGATTCCAATCCTTCTTCCTCCCAACAGAGAGACAATACTGGCCAGATGTAATACTGGCTTTCTTTCATTTGTCTAGAATTCTCTGACACATATGCGAAATTGTGCTGTAAAAGTTGTCAAAAGCCAAGTGTCAAAAAAAAATATTGCTGGAGATTTGACAAGGGCCACTGCCAAAACTACAACTCTGAAACTTAAGTAGTGCTCTTAACATCCCCTATTCAAAATAAAAAATTAACTGAGGTCTGTCAAAATCAGATCAAAATAACTTAGATTTTAACATAAATTAGACAAATCTATAACAGTGGGCCCTTGATGTACACTTTTTTTCACTTTTACTTTCCACTGTTCTATGCCCTCTTTGTGGAATTTATGCTCATTCTGGTTCTCCCTCAGTTTCCCCTTACAACCTCACCCACATGTACACAAAGCAGGACACCACCTACTATACCTCCTATTGACTACAGTAATGATTAAGTTGCTGAAGGAGTAAGTTTTCTCCTATGAAGACAGACTGCCATCATGTATCTCAAACAACAATCCCCATAAATCTGCTAATGCCAAAGAATATATATTTACAAACTCGCCAGATGCAGGAAAATCAACACACTGCCAACACCAAACACTATGTAATTACAAACTCACCAGAGGCAGGAAAATCAACACACTGCCAACACCAAACACTATGTAATTACAAACTCACCAGAGGCAGGAAAATCAACACACTGCCAACACCAAACACTATGTAATTACAAACTCACCAGAGGCAGGAAAATCAACAAACTGCCAACACCAAACACTATGTCAATACGAACTCAAACAGGAAAATAATAAAAGGCTAGCAACACCAAAAAATGTCATTACAAACTCACCAGAGTCAGGAAAATCAACACACTGCCAACACCAAATGCTATGTAATCAAAAACTCACCAGATGCAGGAAAATCAACAATCTGCCAACACCATAGACTATGTCGTTACAAACTCACCACAGGCAGGAAAATCAACAATCTGCCAACACTGTAGACTATATAGTTACAAACTCGCCACTGGTAGGAAAAGCAAAAATCTGCTAACACCCGAAGTCTATTCAGTTACAAACTTGCCACTGGTAGGCAAATCAACAATCTGCTAAAACCAAAGTCTATGTAGCTCTTGGTGTTTTTTTTGTTTGTTTGTTTGTTTTTTTTTTCTTTCTCTTGTCTTTTTCTTTTTTAAACAGTTACCATACCATCACCTGCAGCACTGGTCTAATTACTTAGTGTAATGCTTTCATTCTCAAGAGATCAAACTGTCGAGTGCATTGACTTGACTATATAGTCCTTATCTTCCTATTTGAACTCACTCCTTGTACTACACAGACCTGGGAGCAGTAGCCAAAAAATCCCACAATAATCTAATTGTACTGTCAGAATCTGAACACGTGATCAGCTTTTCATTATTGATACTAACCGCTGTGGCTGATTCACTCTGTAAATCTGATATTAGGAATATGTACGTCAATCATGTATAAACCCTAAAGAAACACACACATTCTAAACAATGATAAAAAAATATTTGATTTCTGTATCATTCATCATCACTGAAAGCATAAAATTTATAACTAACTGATGGTTGTGAAAAAGGTTTCACCAGTTTCTGTGTTTCCGTTAGTTCTCAGTCTTGTTCTCTTACATAAATGCCACAATTTATGAACTGAACATGTCACTCTGCTCAAAAGACAGATGACAGATGAAATTGTAAGCTGCTTTTTTGTGCTTTCATATTGCTTATGCTGTCAATAAGTTTGATGCCATCTTAAGATGTCTGACAAAGTGGAATCAACTCATAAATGAAATTCAACCTTCTCTATCAATCTGTGACAATACAATAACAATTTTCATATTGATACTTAATGTACAGAACCTCTTTTTCTGTTCTTTTTCAAGTTTTAGTTTCACTGTATAAAACTCACATAAATGAATAAATGAATGCCACATTTACACTCTCTCTCAAAAGTATCAGGGGGGAAGAGGCGCTGGATCAGAAGGAAAGGAGTACGGGAGGAGATGGAAGAAACTATCTTAATTGTATTCATTTCATTTGAACGATCTCCTTTTTTATAACAATGGACAGAGAGATGTGAATATCTCTTATCTTCTGAGCATTTCTCAACTAATGTATCCTTACAACATACAGTCACAGAATGGTGATAATGACAACAGGCAGGTCATGCCTTCATCAATCTTCAGATAGAACTCTGAAGTTTACAACTGGTAACAATTTCATAACCAATCTTTAATCTTAACACTCAGGAAGCCACATCCCTTTTTCAAAAATGATTTTACAACACTTGCATGCACAGTGTGTGTGTGTGTGTGTGTGTGTGTGTGTGTGTGTGTGTGTGTGTGTGTGTGTGTGTGTGTGTGTGTGCATGTACACGTGTGCATGCACACATGTGCATGTCGACCATTCATCCCCCCCAGCGCACAACAGCCTACTCTCCTGCAAAGGATGGAATGGGAATCACCACTAGCATTTCTTTAAAATACCTTTATCCACAGACACAAGCTTGTTTTTAGTCTCATCTGAAGGAAATGGAGAGGGCTGAAGTTTGGATTATGCACAGTGCAGGAGATCTAAGACCTGGCTGTTAAATTCAAGGACTGAAACCAGGACCTTTCTTATCCACAAGCTCACCTAAATTCAGCCATGCCAACTGTAGGATGAAGGTGTTGGGTTTTCTCTCTGTTTTGTTGTTGTTGTTGTTGTTGTTTTTAAAGAGAAAGTAAAGCGCATGTATACTCTAGTATGGTATGGACGCATGCCTAGAAATCAATGCCATGGTTTGATTTTGGTTTGATGTGACCATATGTTTGCAAGCACACACACATTTTCTCTCGCTGCTCAGCAGACAAAACATTTCCTGTCATATTTTCATCCCCAACCCATATAATTGTAAGTACAACCCAATTGCTCTGGGCTGGTTAATTCTTAGGGCATTCAACAACTTCACATGATGCAGATGAGCAACAACAACTAAAAAAAAATAGACAAAACCCACATCACTTTTCATAGAAAAGGATATTTCCATTCTGCCACCCTGATGCACAGTTTTCGGATGGGGTTCTTCAGAGTCAAACACAGAACAGTGCCCGCGCAGGGCGCACATTTTGATTTTGTTGCTTCCTCATGTTGGCTCTCTTCCTTTGCATAGCAGCCGCCCCTGCGGCTGCTGCTAAGGCTGTATTCCAACCAGTACTAAGAGCACGTCCAGATTCAGTTGTGGTTAGCGGGATCCCTGTGAGACCTTGAGTGGTTGTAAAAATCTTAGATGGGGACTGCTGGGTGTTGGATGGAGGGCCCCCAATGGCCCTGGGCCTGGGGTCTGCTCCCTGGGCAGTATTTGCAGAGTAACCTGGGCTTTCCTCCTCACTGCCCCTGACGTCTGCTGGGCGGGGAGCTGGCCGCTCATTGTGACCCCCTGCAACCAACATGAATAAGACATGTAAAATTCAAGGTCATTTCTCCTTTTCTCAGTTCATCACATTTCTTTAAAATATGTGTGACGCCAATTGTCATATACAAAATTAGAATCAGATACATGTGCATGACACTTGAGTATGCATGTCTCTATGTGTGCATGTGTGTGTGTGTGTGTGTGTGTGTGTGTGTGTGTGTGTGTGTGTGTGTACATGTGTGCATACACACATATATATGCCTGCCTGCATGCATGTGAATGTGTGTATTTGTGCTTAAATTTCTGTGCTTGTGTGAATCTGTGTCTTGGCGTGTGTATGCATGTGTGCATCATGTGTGTGTGTGTGTGTGTGTGTGTGTGTGTGTGTGTGTGTGTGTGTGTGTGTGTGTGTGTGTATGTTTATAGATGACCATATGCAAGCGTATGCATTCAGAGAAATACTTGGATTTGATTCAACTGACTATGTTTTTCAACCTGAATATCAGATTATCAGTGGGTCATTTTCAAGGGCAATAGTCAATGTAAAATATCAACAACTTTTATTGGTTTTAAGTCGCTTTCAAAAATACTTAAATAGATCCTTGACTGTTGTCATATCATATACATACAGTGTGACAGATGTGTATATCCACAACAGAAATACAAAGACACACTCACAGACAGACAAAGAGAAGAGAAAGATGAAGACAGAGACAGATATATGGACAAACAGAAATGAGACAGATACAGTTAGTCAAAAACAGATAAACAGGGCATGAAATGAGGATGTTTATAATGCACACCTATTGCAAAACTTCAAGGGCTATATATAGCAAAAATCTCCCATGCCAGGCTAGTCTGAGAGAACATACTGGTGATCTCTATACTGCTCATCAATCAAGTCTTCACTTTTCCATACAAATACTCAGAACACAGTTATTGAAGGCAAGCATCTTTGGTCTCTTTGTAAGCAGCATATGATATGATCAGAAATGGGAAAAAAAAAAAAAAAAAAAAAAAGAGTGGGCTGAATTTGAAGAACATGACAAATACTGCTTCACTGTGTACAACTAGAAGACAAACTCTTGCAAGTAGAAAAAAAAAAAAAATATTGAAGTTTTTAAGTCTCAAGTTTACTATCTATATAGCCCAACGAACACACAAGGCCCTTCCAGGTTTTTCACTCAAGTGGAAAGAGGGGAAGATGCAGGAAGGGAGGAAGGGAGGGGGTGGGGTGGGGGTGGAGGTGGAGAGACACAGAGACAGATACTGATGAGACTACGTCATGGTGGCATACCCTTGTGTGTTTGATTGGAGAAGAAAAACTATCCCAAAACATTTTTTCCCCCACTTTGTTTGGGTGTATTTTGTTGCTTGTATCTTAAAGAGATAACTGCCACATATCAGGGAGATATACTGGATCGTGTCGATACAACTGATTTTTATGAAAAAAAAAAAACAGCCAAAATCGGCCATGCTGAAATGGGACATCCGCCGATATACCGCAAAAAACATGTCCCTACAGCCCTTGCAGAATCGTAACGAAAACTTGAACACATGAAATGATAACACTACATTTTCGTCAACGTTTTTGTCCTGAAACCACATTCACTTGCTCTTTAGTGAAGTCTGAGTCGAATCCAAAAGAATACTTGGTCGGATGTGGTTCGTCATGTCCCGGAGACATGCCCTTTAAACATCTCGCTACTGCTTTCTATTTTACCGGGTCCGATCCAACGTTTCGTATTTTTCAAACTGAGGTGTGTCATTGACACAGTAAATCCACTGATTTAGCGGTTTGGTCAGCATATTTTTTCAAAAACAGAACAAATTTACCGTGCACTGGGCTCATGTCCGATCGACATCACCGACCTTTTGGGGGAAAAAAAATATACCGCACTGCTTGTTTCAGCCATCTGCAATTTGTATCCGTTCGCCGGGTCACGTGTTCTTCAACGGACACAAAACCAGGAGCAGACGATGTCAGAAAGGCGAAGAATCAGTAAACGTTTATTCATAGCCACCAATGTTTACCTCGACACAACTGACACTTAGAATCACACATGCGCAAAATATAATGAAAACCATTTCTGATTGGCCTCGTGGTGAACGCTAACTGCCTTCAAGATATGTGCGAAACACTGCTGAACACGAAAGTGCCAACCGTTACGTAGGCGGCTTCGTTTCCCATCACTTCATTTGAATTTCCGTCAGTTCTGCTGTTACTACTGTCCCCACCGAGGAAATGCCAGAAATCACATCTGACACTTACGTTTTACGTGTAAGTAAGAAAGTAAAAACCGATCAAGCGATACAAATTAGGTTTGGTTATTCTTATGCTTTATGACGTTGCGGACCGTGATAGAGGGGGCGTCTCAATGGTCAGTTACTTCAATATTGTAAACTCACGGTCGGTTGTGAATATTTTCCTAAAATTCTAGCATTGTGTTGTTCAAAATGTATCATTTCATGAAAGATGTTATATCATATAATGCATAAAGTTGAGTGAAAAGTAAGAGTTTGATATAAGTTAACTGCTATTACTGCTAGAATGACTGATCAAGTCTAAAAATACAGTTTTTAATTTGAAATCAGATTCAAGGCGTTCTGTGTTGTTATCATTATCATTATCTTTTTTAAATATCTCATTCAACTGAAACTCCTGGAGTAATATTTCAGTCCATCCATAAGCCACTCCCACCACCCCCACCACAGACACACACACACACACACACACACACACACACACACACACACACACACACACACACACACACACATCATAATTTAATGTCCCGTCACGTCACACAAATTGGTGATTGAAGACATTTTGAAATGACCTTTTTTTTTTTTTTTATTGAGATGTCATCATGAGAGAGAGAGAGAGAGAGAGAGAGAGAGAGAGAGAGAGAGAGAGAGAGATCACATAGTGTAATAAAAGAAATGGAGAGAATCCACAAAGGGGGATGGAAAGAGAATTAAATGTTATAAGGAGAAAGCAGAAAAGAAACAAAAGTGTAATAAAAGAAATGGAAAGAATCCGCAAAGGGGGATGGGAAAGAGAATTAAACGTTATAAGGAGAAAGCAGAAACGAAACAAAAATATGGCCTAACTGGATGATTTGTAGCGCTTAAAGATAAAACAAAAAAATAATGATTTATTATGCTGAATGATATATTTGACTACATATATATGTACATTACACGATACAGTTCCCGTGAGGCTGTCTTTTCCAATTTGCTTTGTAAAAACTTTGTAACTTTTGTGTCAGTGCCAGTCAGACTGTAGCATTGTGCAAAGCTTTCTTGATTGTTTATGAACTGATCTGTTTAAAATTCAGTATCAAGTTGTTCCAATGAGCACTTATGGTTTTCCGCAAACATGTGGACTGCAGTGGCTCATATCACCAAAGCACCTGTATAAGGGATTCTCCCTTCTATTTTTCATATTTGATCGACTTAAAATGAATAACTAAGTATGGTTTGACCATCCTGTTTGCTTTTGAAACTGATCTTATTCATGTTTTTATTGCATTTATACTTACTGTTGTAAAAAAATAAGATCCACTTTCTTTTTATGTCCATACAGGAGGAAAGTGTTACAACTGACCCTTGTCCATTGTTTCAAGAATTAAATGAACAAAAGATACACTGACTGCTTGTGCATGCTTGCTTACTTTTTCTTTGAAATGAGCAGCTGACTTGTTTTATGTTCCTTAGCAGCTGTAGTGGATGTTTACATAATACACCATAATGTACAAACAGGAGCTGGTGTCAGACGTGATGACGGACATGAAACTCTACCTCATTCTTCACTTACAAACTGACAGAACTGCTGACTTTTAATACAGACATTTTTCATGTCCAGCAACGCAACTGATTTATCACTGGGTGATCTGATATTTTTCATGTCATCAGAAAAAGAATAATACAAGTTATCTTTTTCATTCTATTTTCATGCATGTGAAAGATGTAATTTTCAAGAATTACAGAAATTTTTACCCATTTCAAGTTTTGAAATTCTGTTACCCAAGTCCCATTTCTTGCACGACCTTTTTGTCACTGGCTCATATATTATTCAACACTCTTGTTCATATAGCAAGACTGGTTTTTAAGGCAGTGAGGAATACTCCGAATAGGAGAAAATGTTAGTGGTGGAGTGAGAGAGAGACAGACAAAGAGGGAGAGAAGGAGAGAGGGAGGGAGAGATTCAAACGTGCACTGATAATGTGGAAATAAAAAGGAAAGAAACAAAAAGCAGAAAGCCAAAATAGAAAAAAAATGAGAAAGGAAAAAGAACAAAACATTGTCCATCCTCCCGCCTCCCACCCCCCCATCCTTCCACACCCCAAAAAGTACATATGATTACAATGAGCAGCTATATAAGAATAGAGGTTGTGTCAGTCAAGTTATCAAGTACTCTATCAAGCACTCCATATGAGTCATTGACCACTCATTTTCATACACTATATCTTTCAAACAGTGATGGTGTAACTGGTAACTGCCCCCTAAAATACTGCTTCCAAAGTAGAATGCCAAAATCTTTTTTAGCTACTACTAGTACTAGTCCTACAGACCAGTTCATTTTGCTAAAATCAGCAGCTAAGAACAGAGGTTTTGTCAGAATGAAATAAAACCTATCCATTAATTTTCAAGTAGTTTGTACTTCATGGTAAATGAAATCTCAAGTCCATCACTTTGCGTATAGTTGCAATTTGTAAATCTGAACATTAAATCACATTTATGCCCACATCAGACACTGGTTCAAAGACATCTGCTCCTCATTCTCTGAAAAGAAAGCACTTCAATTAGCCAGCAGTGAGTGATTTTTTTTTTTTTTTTTTTTAATTCTAGATCTTATCCTGCTAAGAAAACCCAACAATCAGTATTTTACTTCTCAGCAAATCAAACAAGATTGGAGTCTTCTGTCAACTTTAACAGATCTAGTTAAAAACTGTGCGCATACATCCTGGAGCAACGTTTTAGTCTTCTAGTAAGTGTCCATGACCAGTATGTCAATCACCCTACCATCTAACTGAAAAAGAACCTATATCATGATATTGTCACTGGTTTTTCTTTACCTGGAACTGGTTGTGACACTGGTTATTGAGTGACTGTGCAGTGTAGTCAGTGTTAGGACTGGTTTGCAAAATTCCTAGTGCTATTTCTGAAAAATTTACACAAAGCTATACCATCCAGGTTCAGACACTATACTCTACACACTAATACAAAGCTCTACTCTTTAGTTTCTTTGACTCAGGTCTTCTTCTTCTTCTTCTTCTTCTTCTTCTTCTTTCTCTCTCTCTCTCTCTCTCCTCTCTCTCTCTCTCTCTCTCTCTCTCTCTCTCTCTCTGGGGGTGGGGTGAAGGTGGAGTTTAAGGGTTTCTTTTGTTTTGAGGATGTGGTGAGAAAAAGGACAATTGTGTCGACATGTTAACAGGTACCAAAGAAGAATGGAGACAAAATTTATTTACATTACAAACAATTCAATACATGTCTTAAAATCTAAAAAAACAACCATCACACAGTGCATCCAATTCCAGCTTAAGTTTTACATTACTGGTTCCATCATAAGTATTGAAAGAAAAAAAAAAAAAAAACACTGATAAAAAGAACACACAAAAAAAAAAAAAAAGAAATCTAATGTGATCCAGCCCAGCCCCCCCCTCCTCCCCCCCCCCCCCCCCCCCCCCTCCCAATTCTATTTAAAGTGACAAAAGATTTGTTGGTTTATGACACATTTTTACAGCATAAGTAAAGAATTTGGAAACTGCTGAAAAAAATATGTTATTTTTCATCAAATATAATGACACAACGAATCATTCTCAATTAGCAGTACACATGGTATCCCGAACACTAAGGACATTGTGCAAAAGAAACCGCATCAACATGATAAGAACTAATCTATCAAAACTTTTAACTTTTTTTTCTTTCTTCTTTTTGGCTGGACTCATCCCTCCACTCCAAACACACAAAAAAAGGTTTTCCAGATAAGAAAAAAAAGGTGGGTGTAAGGAAAAAAATTAACAAATCCCATCCTATGATGGTGTGATTTGAATATCAAATCATTCTTTTAAATTCCAAAATAAAGATTTATACTGGTGATAATTATATGAACATGAACTGAAACTTTACACCTAGAACAGAAACAAAATCGACTTGGTGAAACCATGACAAGAATAGAAAAATTATAGTAAAACGTGGAAACATTTTTATGTCCCAGAAAAAAAGAGGGATTTTTTTTTTTTTTTTTTTTTAACCATTTATTTGTAAGTTTGAGACATGGTTGAGCAAGTACATCATGCTCTTTCATACACTTTGATAAGTTTGAGACATGGTTGAGCAAGTACATCATGCTCTTTCATACACTTTGACCTCATGGCTACTACAGAACCAATCTGATTCATTTATGGTTTGAGCATGTGAACTGGGATTTAACACTATTCAAATGCTTTCGTTCTTGTGGCATTTCTGTTGTAAACATTTAAGCATTAATAAATAGTGTCTGTGAATTACAGTTATTATGTAAAAGCTCGGCTTGTACGTCCTGCGCACAGTCAATCTCAAGTTTACTGTCAATCTCAAGGTGGTTAGTGTCAATCTCAACTCGATTGCCTTGTATCTTATGAGTGCGAGTAGCCCAAACATTAACTTCACAACATATGCATTACTTTGCTACTTAAAACCTGAAACACGCTTCAAATAAATACATTACAAGATTAGTCTTGAAGATAGCAAACAGGTTACGATGGGTATTTTACATTATGCTTAGTTTTGGGAACGCTGACCGACTCTCACCACAGCGGATTGCCATACATGCACATTTACTGTCGTCTGCTTCTGTAAGCGTTATCATACAGCTATCAAATAAACTCACTACATGCTGTGTGACAGCCTTTTTTAATGTTTACATCAATGTCACAAAATGAATACATGAATACGAACAAATTCAATCCACGGGCAGTACTGCATTTGTACAATACTGCCATGTTCGTAAGCATGACAAGTCACAATCATGTCTGCGACTGCTGAGGCAGCCACCCAGAATCGTAGCAGACGGCATCTCAGTCTCTGGCCCGGCGCATTCATATTTGGTTGAAAAAAGAAACAATGAGGAAAACAATTTCACAAACCTGTTGGCGATGAGGCCATTTTTAGGAACACACAGACTACGATGTTCCTGGGGAAAAGCACTCCTCTTATCCCTCGTTTTCGTCCATTTTTCCAATAAACCCCCACAAAATTGATCATCCATCCGGGGACTTCGGTGCCGAACCATTCTACTGAGCGTACTGAACGAGCTCGATTCTGAGATTGGGTTCAGACGACGTTGCGCTTTTTTTTTTTTTTTTTTTATGAAAAAGAAACAAATGGGCAATTTTGGTTGGGATAAACAGCTTTTTTTTTTAACAATGTTATTTTTCTTTGAAAGAACAACACGTTTATTTTTTGCCCTTTTTTTTTACCGTCACATAAACCTCATTTTTTTTCACAAATGCATTTTGCATTCAGATAACTGCATTTGAAGTGTCTGAGATTCAATAATTACTATTTAATGGCGAAAGTTAAATATGCAGATAATTTTAATTATAATCTTAATAATGACCAATTGGTTATCAACAGCATGATAACTGCCATATTTAATTCTCTGCGAGCCTGAAATGGCCGCGAAGTTTATCGATCGACCTGTATTATTTCCAACAATAAAGTAGACAACCTGAACATCTGTACTGTGCACAACTTTTGTGGAACTCAGCGAAGTATCTCGTGCTATGATTATAGACGGATCAATGCTATCGGCAGATGCGCTTGAAATTTTACATGAGGGGCAATTGTAATGTTGGGGTGCCCGTGTTTTCGGTTTTAGTGTTGTGAAGGTAGTGTTACCGGTATGCAGGTCAGTCCCACAAGCGTCACATCTGTCATAGATAGCTATGGAACGACACCACAATGAGTGTTAAAGTAAACAAATAATGTGAGGAAAAAAGTTTTGGATAGGCGGCTAGCAAGGTTATTGCTGGCTCAAAGCAGTGTTGTTTCAGGCTAAACTCGTAAGATCACTCTGGCAGAACTGCTTCTCTTCTGGGAAGCCCGTATCATGGAGACCGACACAAAATGGGGGGGGGGGGTTATAAACTGGGTCATGGCTGTTAGTTGTCCCATGAGATTTATTCTAGGCTTTCCAAATTAAGGAAACTATTGATAATAATGCCAAACAGCCAAAACTGATTAAAGTATATGACAAATGACAAGATATGCTCTGCACATGAGATGCTCACTGGAGAGGGAAAAAAATGTAAGATAAGATAATGTTGCTTATAGCCCAGCCGACCGCAAAGGGCCATATCAGGGCTGTCACCACGTTAAAATCAACTCACAGGTCATTCATCCACACAATTCTTTAAAAGACGTCGTCTAAAATCTCATCCAAAACTTTGTTAAAAATCTTTCCACTGTAAAATCTCAGATCCGATGAAAAATGTTAACCTCTTTCAAGAGAACTCAAAGATCGCATCAGGCGGAACATCTCTGAACAAGGTTTTCATGAATCTGCTGTAAAATGTTTGTGTCTCACATCGTTGGTGATGCCACTGTTCCATTTTCCATTTTCCTTCATAGAGCCAAAATATATTAAAACATGCCAACAATGACAGTTGACATGCTCTGCACATGACTCATCGGAGAGGGAAGAAAAGAGCAGATTTTCCTTTAGTTTATAAATGGAGAACAAGAGAATGTGACTTAACTGCCAGACACTGGTACAATCTTATCAACCATGATTTTTATTAGGTTTCATAAGATGAAGGTCAGATGAGGATTAGGTCATGTAGTCCAGACTTGGGAGAGTCTTCTGTCTGTCCTGAATTACTGACATTTGCTGTCGGGTGGGCTATAAACAACATGAATTGAGAGTCTTCCTTTCTCTTACTGTTTGAGTGTTTCCCATTTGTAATGCATTAAGACGCTGCTGAGAGGAAAAGGGAGAGGCTCTGTTGTTTCTGTGCTAACGTAACACAATGCCTACATGCCACTTTACACTTGTAGAACATGCCTTGTTATAGCAAAAGGACACTCTGGTGAGGTTCTGTTGTGGGAAAAACTGGGGAGGACTGAGGTGTGAGAGCAAAAAAAAGGGAAGTGTAACAGATCCACTGCTGACACCTTTTTGTTGCTATGAGTAAAAATTCAGTTACTCAATGGTGAAGTGAAGAGAGCATATCCATTTATCTGCCAGAAGGTACAGTTCTCCTGGGCAATCAGATAGGTGGGTCAATCAGATAGGTGGGTATTTCGAGCCCTGGTGCCTCTCATATGCCATATGAAACTAAAGGTCTGTGTTTCTATGATATATGTATATATATATATATATATATATGTGTGTGTGTGTGAAAAAGAAAATGGAGCAACATTTCATCCACAGAGTAGCATGATAATGTGAACTGAAGAAGAAGACACTAGGTATATGTTAGCCAGATAAGTTGACTCTTGTTTCATGTTATGTGCACCATTGTCCCAATGATGGTTTTGACACAAGGTCTGTTCATCACTCTCTCCCCACTGATGCTAACATGATTATGGTTTGTGCTGTCTTTCCTTCGAAAATGATTTATTCTGAACATTAGTGTCACTCCATTCTTGCCAGCCTACCCATATACCTCTTCGACACTCTCCACAGGCTCAAAAGTTCTAATGCTGGTTAGTTGCAAAGTGAGGTGACTGCAGGCGGAAATTGAAACAAATTTTTAAGGAATTTGAAATAACTCCGCCAGTTAACACATGGACAAACAAACTACAAGACAGAACATGACACATTTCAACTTCTTAGATCTTCAGGTAAGATAAATAACACTCAGGATGATGAAAATGAAGAATGAGCAAAAAAAAAAACCACCAACACTCAGGACAATGAAAATGAACAAGAATCACTTGTTCATTCTACATTTTTGTTGTTCTGAATGTTGTTTAAATCTTTCCTAATGAGGACCTAAGAGATCAAAACGCATTATGTGTTGTTTTGTAATTTGTTTGTCCATGTTAACTGGCAGAGTTCTTTCAAATTTCCTTTAAAATTTGCTATGCTGGTCATCCAAGCTCAATCAAGTTACATCTCTTCTGCAAAACAAGTAACGCCTCTTCAGCACTGACAGATTTCATTATAACTTTCCGTTCTCTTTGCTGTCATCTCTGGATTTGTTCCTGGCTACCTGAGTGGAAGACAGGTTTTTAAAAATCTCTTCGATTATGTCTGCAGGATTGTGCATTGAGTGAATGAACATGGGGAAAGTTTGGACTGTTTGCATGTTCCAGTACACATAAGATAAAATCTGCATGATGATAAATTGAAAGAGTTGGTCATAGCATCATTTTGTGAAGTGCAGTGAGTAGGTCTCTTGGACGTGCGCTTAACAAATATAGCAGATTATAGGGTTTGATGGTGAGCAAGGTTTTTGGGAAGAGTGGCTGCCTTGATGATCAGCTGCATGAGAGGGAAATATCGAATGGATTGATGGAAGAGAGATGGTGGCAATGGGGAGCAAGGAATAGTGTCACAAATGTATGATTTGAAGCTTCGATCAACTTCTTTGTGACATGCTAATGATACTTCAATGGGGCGCAAGGAATGGTGTCTCAAGTCAAAGATTTGAAGCTTTGATCAACTTCCTTACGACATACTAGTGATACTTCAACAAGCGTCTCAGTCCCAGAGGTATGAGTGACCACTGCCCTGTCTTAGATGTCTTTGTCAAGCATTTCCACTTTTCTGGATCCTCAAAAAAAAGGCTTGGCTAGGCAGACCCCACCTCATTGCAAGGAGGTGGATAGCCCTCTCCTGGTTCGCTGACCTCACCTCTCTGACACATTTTCCTCCCCTGCTATTGACACCTGCACAGACCTCTTATGACAGACTCAGACTGGCATCCTTCTGTCAGCCCTTTCACCTGCATGCTTGTCTCCCTCGTGGGACCTGCTGCTGCCATCCACATCCATGCCAACCCCACTGGGACACAGGCCCTTTGCAAGCTCCTTGGCTTTGAGAGACGCCTTGCAGATCTGCAGTTCCTAGCAACTGCTCCACATCACTCAAGAACAGAGTCTGACTAAGATTACCTCTGGCACAAGTGGATAGCTTGTGTGCTAACAATTTCATTCAGCTGACCCAACAGTCTAACATCCAACTAGGGAACTTCCTTTGCCACTAACACTGTTGCAAAAACAGCCAGCTCCATTAGGAATTACCAATCAATGATCTGCATCACTCTGCCACCGAGGTTCTTTTCGGGATGCTTTCATTCTTCATGAAATCTCATAGAGGGCTGCACACACGAGACCTGTATCCCATAGCCAGTTCCCTACATTAATTTTTTTTTCGTCCTTGATTTTCTTTGGAAACCTCCTTACCAGTCACTTTCCTCCATTTCTGTCAACTTTTTCTTTCTAAAGACGACTTTTTTTTTTTACTTTTGCACCCACCTGGTGTTGCATTGAAATCCATGGTCTCAGCAGCCATTCATGGGAAATATTGCCTTCCACAGCAATAAATAGGTCACCCCATATTTTCTGCCACAGTTCTTTGCCAAAATCAGGAGCCGGACACTCCCTCAGCTTCCCTTGGATCAACGTTCTGGCTGTACCATCCTTGGCTAGGAAGAAGGGAATAAGGCAAGGTGGTTTGGATTTTGTTCTTCCAGGTACCTGTTTTGATACCAAGAGAGGTCCTGGCAACAGCACTTTTCCCAGCATCACCTTCATATCTCAACAATCACAAGGAAATCTCTGTTGCACCATCTCCAGAAAGCTCACCTGGACTATCCAAAGGGTGACATAATCCCAGGCTCAGGCTGACATTAGCAGTCTAAGCCTGAGAGCCTAAAAATTACAGCAGTTAACCATGTTGGCTGCATTCCTGAACTCTCAGTATCTCATCATTACCCCCTGGAGGCAAGCCTTCTGGCATTCAGACAATCCCTTCATCAACTTTTACTTAGTAAGGGATATCAATATGACCAAGACTGCTGGCTACAGGGACATCTCATTCAGTGATGTTAACTTGTCCATATCCATTCTTACCTCTTGCCCTGCAAACCATTTGGGCAATTCACCCTCATCCTACTTAAATTGTGCAAGGGATTTTTTCCCCCTCATATGCCCTGTTCGGCTAAATTTACTCAACATGTCAAAAACTCATAGTCTCTCCATCCTTCTCCTATAGTATTTGATTTTGCTACAGTCCACTGGTGTACTTTACTTTCACCACAGTAGTGGAAGGAAGCAGAAGAGACTCCACGCTTTTAGCTCAAGACAAAAATGGTGAGGGGGTTGCCTGCACACTAAAATAGCCTCAATATTTGCCCAGCAAGTGCTGAACCTTGCAAGATATGAAAAGTATATGTAGAGCCAAATAGTGAGAATGAGGGAAAGTCCCCATATTTGAATCTTTGCACTCGGCTGATGGCACTGCCTCACATGGAAGACAATTGTCATGGGTGTACATGGAAAGTACTTGTTCTTGTGCCTGGTCTTACATCTAGGTAAACTGGTGGGACTGGTAGGCTGTTTTTGCAGGTGGGTTTGTGGTCAGTTCCAATGGAGTATTCTTCAATAGTTCTGGACCCCTAAACCGCTGCAGACATTACCAACATGAAAAAAAATATATGGTACATGCTGCCCTCATGGTGGCAAGTGGCCTGCTCCGTATCCCACGAGAGACCAGAGCTGCTCTGCAAGCTTCAAAGTATTCAAATTCCATATCAGAGAACAACCTGCAGTCATATCAGCTGACCTTCTCTTTCCTGCTGCTGCATGTGTGACCAACTACAGAAAGAACTCATTCATTCTGCATGAGTGAGTTGAAGGTTGTGTTATGGACTGCCCACACTGAAAAACTTTAAAACCTGGATTTAGAACATTTCCTCCAGAAGGACACTTCCATTCCCCATCCACCTTCCCTCTCTTCACCTTCTTCCAATCTCTTTCTCTCCTTATACATCCCCATTTACAAAATTATGATCCAGCCAGAATCTGGGACACTGTTTCAATGACACTGAAAGTGTGAGAGTCATACTAGCCTGGACAGCCGTGAAGGACCTCAGAAAGTGCGTGGATGTGAACAACAGGGCCATCACACCAAGGTACTGAAAGAGCAATGGTCAATAAAACCAACAGCATGACTTCTGGTCACACTCACTCATGTTCTTCACCAAGCAATGTATCCATTTTGACAAGCACACACCATGAAAGCGGCTTTTTGTCTTCAGTAATTCACATCTTGCAATACCAAGGAAACTGCTTAGTATTGTTGCGCGTTGCATGCACGATCAGGGTGCTTCCAAGAGGGTGTGGGGACAACTCCACCATATCTCACAGAAACCCATGCAGCATAATATACATCTGGAAAAACGAACAGAAACAAACTGAACAGTATGTACCCACTGTACAAATGATATTCTGCAACTTATCGTATTCTGCAACCTATCGAATGATCAAAATGTCAGGCAATGGTAGGACATGCGATTCTTGTGTCATCTATGGTTGGGTTTGTGTGTGTGTGTGTGTGTGTAATAGTGAATTCCAGCTATTACAAACATTTTGATTGATTAAAAATAACCAAGGTTCATGCTGCTTACAAACTGGAACTGCTGAAAGCTTCAACGTTATTGTAATTTTGAGAACACACACACACACACACACACACACACACACCCTTGGACCTTTATTTTCTGCCTCATACGCACACATTGGCAATGAGTTTAGTGTTTCGCTTTTTTTAATAACAAAGAAGTGAATGACCCTCAGTAGACAGATTCATCTTGGTTACTTCCGACTGAAATTAATACATCAAAGTTTTATGGGAGGGTACAACTGTCAAAAGGATGGGTAGTATGCATGCAGACTTGGTTGTCGCTGTCAAGGGATGTGGGCGACTGCCCGAAGCGCTTGAAGTTGAACTAGGGGAGGTAATCTTTGGTAGTGGGGGAATGATTTGTGTTTCCAGAGTAATGTCCCTGGAGAAGGGCACCGGACCCATCGAAAAGATCAAGAAGAAAAGGAATGCGAAGTTGGTTCTATCCTTGGCAAGTACGCCCCCCCCCCCCCTCCCCCCCCTCCCCCAATACAGCACTAGATATCTGCAGGCATACTCTGTCAGCTTGCGTTCAATAAGCAAACACTTTATCATCATCCAAACGAAAGGAACAGCCGTTAATGGGTAAAGAAAACGACACGCGACACCAATCCTGCCATGACGACCACAACCCAAAAGTAAACAACGAAAACTAAGGAGAGGGACAGAGAAAAAAAAGAAAAGAAAAGAAAAGAAGAGAGAAAAAGAAAAACCGTATCTTTGTCGGCAATATCATTAGCGCCGACTCTCGGCTATTCATAAACAGGAAAGAAAGGACAGAATGGATAATTTGGAAGAGTCCATCCGACCGTGTGCCCGAGTGGTCCTTGCTTAGATGCTCCCGCGTCTTGCGACGCATGAGGCAGTCAAGGCGCTCCACCTAATAGTGTTCAATCAATCCACCAATCAATCAATCTCTCTCACACACACACACACACACACATACGCACACACACTCTATTAGGTTAGTCTGATACAGCTCAGTTCCCGTCCACCCGCTTTTTCCCCCCTCTCTTTCACTCTTCCCTCTCCTGCTGTTAATCCTCTTTCACACAATGCCGTTCTCATGCTGACTGCGGTCAACGAAGCATTGCTTTGTACCGGTTTTATCTGTTGTTTGTCAAGTTACGTCTGAAGAAGACGTAACTGTCGAAAATTAACTTTTTTGTCGTGCATCGACTTAAATGTGCCTTCATTTTACCGCCCCTTGCTTTGTGTCGGCGTTCATGTCTTCGCTTTTTCTCGTCACGCTGCAGTCTGTTTCCCTTTCCTTACCGCAACCGAGACCGTGCAAGCCATGCGACACATTTTGAACAAAGAATGAAAGCAGAACAATGGTTAAGTGTTGCCTGCTGGAACAGATAAGGTTCAAGCGGTTACTCAAACGGTGCTTTAAGGCGCTTTTCCTACCGCTCCGCCTGAAAAAGGCCGGTCGTGCACGGGCTCATGAATGCGGGCCACACACACACACACACACACGTGTGCACGTTCCTTTACCATTCACGTGTCCTTGGACACGCAACTGACTGGCTCACGTTTCTTCTGATTTTTATTCTTATTTATTTTGCTCTTCCGTTTTGTGTCTGAAAAGTAAAAAAGTAAAGCATAGGCTTATTAAAGTGTGGCGCGCGCGCGCGCACGCGCGCACACACACACACACACACACACACACACACACACGTCTGATTATTTATCAGCAAGATGGCGTTAATGAGTAATTCTGCGCTCTGCATTGCAAAAACGCGGACGGCAGTCTTCTGTGTCCTTCAAGGGAGTCAACTTATACAGGTTATTCTGACAGCACATTGGTGAAGTACAGTTCTTACCTCTCTTACACTGATGTGCTTTTTTTATCTGTTGCCGTTTCCTTCTGGCTTAATCTGTTCTTTGGCTGCCCCCCCCCCCCCCCCCCCCCCCTGTGTTATCCCCCCCCTCCCTACTCACCCCCCCCCCCCCCCCCCCCCCGTTATTTATCCTCTCCCTACTCACTTCTCTCTCTCGTTCACCCCGTGATTTAGGCCTGTCTGTCCGTCCCCCCCCCCCCCCCCCCCCTCTCTCTCTCTCATACACATATATACACAGACGCGTGCGCGCACACATACAAACGCACGCAAGTGTGTTTGCATTCCTTATGAGGATTCGATGTCACACTCTCTTGTTTGGCATGTTTAAGAGAATGGTGTCAAAGTCTGGAAATTAATTTTCCGATATAAAAAACAACAACAACGACAACAACAACAAAACCCAACCAGACTGGAGTCTCGAAAGGCCGTCTTCGAGATAAAAAGTGTATAATGCCATTTCAAAGAAGGACCTCCAGTAATACCAAGTGACTGAGCCGATAAATATTCAAGAGCACACATGGACAGTTCACACACACACACAGACACACACACACTGCGCGCGCGCAGAGAGAGAGAGAGAGAGAGAGTCTCTAACAAATCCTAGCTACACGATACAATCGCTCGACAACTAACGCACTTTCTCCCGCGCGCTTCATTCAACTCACCACCCCACGCCATCCACTCCCCCCCCCCCCCCCCCCCCCCCCCAACACACAAAGTACCGCACACCCTCAACACACGAAACTGGAATCAGACGCCGACACGTGCACACACTGACATTCAACGGAAGACTGACAAGAGCGCGCCGGCAAGGGAGACGACACAAGCAAGGCTTCATCACCTAATCTCACAGCCCGCTCGAGGCGGGCACTCCTATTTGCACCTATATCACGATTTGCACACGTTAAAAATGACACGTCAAAAAGACAGTAAGCAGGGGTGTTAGGTGTTCCTGCCCTGAAATGTGCTAGCTCATGTTGTCAGGACACCGCCTTGCCAGTCTGGAGTACACAAATCAGCCACATGTCACTTGTTTGTCATTCAGTTCCAGACAAACACCCAGGAATGATTCGATGATTTCCGTGTACAGAAAACAAAACTTAACGAATATAAACTGAATGTTCAGCCGGGATAGAACACTTAACACTATACGGAACTAATATTAACAATAACCAAAATGATGAGTTGCCTAATTATTGTAATACAATGAAATACAGACCCATAACTACCACAACAAGAAAATAACACCACAAATAGCTGAGCCTGCAAATAGCTGAACCTGCCATTTCTCGGTTATGCTGCACCGTTTTCTATGTGAACTCGATATCTTACTACCAACAGACTCAGTCGAGTCATACTGCATACAGTTCAGCCGACACACAAAGCATACCTGGATATGGTGGCGGATGCCATTGTGGCATTAACTGACACAACCAGCACTAACTGGAATTAGGCACTACATTAATAATGAATAGCTTCAAAGTAGTTTTACTGTTTGTACCGCTCGATTTTGTGTAGGCCTACATTAAGTAATTTTGTTTCAATGAAACGAACAAAATCAGTAACCTATTTCTACATTTTAAAATTCAGTCGAGTGCACGTTTGCAAACACTTTGACCCCCTTCCCCCCCCTCCCCCCCTCCCCTCCTCCTTTCCTTTCAAAAACAAACAAAAAATAAGAAGAAAGAAAGATCTGTATCTTGGAAAGATCCGTATTATCTGATCTTCACCCGGCTTATCATTTTCTTCCGCTAAGCAAAGTAATCATGGAGAAGCTTCAATTTGTGTTCGTGTTCCAGAGCATCATTTGCTACGTTCATGGGGCAAATGACTAAAACCAAGTGAGTTATTTAGTCAAGGTCGTCGGGGAGTAGTTACTTTTTTATATCCTCCCGTTCAGTTAGTACCAGGGCCCTAGTGGCACAGCAGATGGCTGACAGATTGACCTTGCTATACGAATGATGATATATAAGAACTTAACTTATACAGGCTACGGCGGCATTCGTTTTTTAAGATTAAAACGTGTTCTGTTATAAAAATGGGACGCAGGAAACCTCTCTCACCTTGCTATGGAGATAATGTTCTTGCCCGGAACTATTCTTGCCCGCACCTTTTGTTTGCTTGCACACGCTTTTTGTTTCTCTGTTTGTTCGTGCGTTTCTGGCTCTGTGTAGCCTTCAAGATTACCCAAACATTGCAGGGCCAATTCTTATTTCAAGACTTGTTGGAAAGATTGGATGTGGCACAGCAGGGACGAACCTATTACGTTTTAGGGTGGATCCATGGCGCGGATCCACATTCTGGATCGTTCTTTCTTCGTTATATACACTTACATGCTTCACAAGATGGGCACTACAAAGATGCTACAGTAAAACGTACCCAGTAATGTAAAAACATTGATGCCATATTAAAATACCGCCATTCTTGTAGTCCATGGCTGATTGGACATAATATTTCGAGTCTCACCGCGCGGCTTTTTATGCAAAGCATGATCGAAGTCATCTTTGATCAGTCTTGAATTTATTTCTTACTTTTTTTCCAACCGTGTCGGCTGGTTTGTCTATCTGTAATCAAACTGCGCAACAAACACGGAGTCCGTTTGAAAAAAAAAAAAATGATAGTCAAAATATGGACCGAAAAAGAACACATTCAATTTTTGGTGTGGATCCGTCATGTCGTTCGGGATCCAAGGGCGAATCCAAGGTCTTTTCTGCACCAATTCCGTGAAAACTGCTGGATCAAACATGGATCCTGTAGTCTGTTCACATCACTGATAACAACTTCCCCGTCACTGGAAACGAACATTGTCAATAGCGGATCCACAATCGCTTGTACCCTAACAAGGTATGTGCCCTTCTCAGTGCCCCCAGAAGTCCTATCTAATCATAACTGAGAGGTGATCATTTCTTGATTGTCTTGAACGTGATTAAGACCTTGCAACGGGGTATCTAAATGAATACTTTGCACGGGTACACTGACGCTTGTAAGCATACATAAAACATCCATCTGTTATGGGTAAGGAAGGTGCAATGAACAGTACGTTGTTTAGAAGCAGTTAAAAGAGTAAAAGTTATTTAGAAGCATTTAAAAGTATGAACGTTCACGACCTATTGTCAACGACTGAGATATTTAATTTGCATTCATTGAAGGTTGAAAGGTATATGAAAAGCTTAAGGTGCATATTGATGGTTATGTTAAGACCGGCTACTATATGATCAGGGATTCTTTCTCTCTACGCCTATAGCCGGCGACTGGAAAATAAAATTCTTGGTTGATGGAAAAACGTAGAATGTTTTTAATAGTGAAAGGAAGGCAATATTCAATTTTTGTATTTGTAAGAGTAATAAGAGGTAGAAGATCGTCAGTTCTGAAACATGACCAACTGTCGCAGCATTAATTAAAGCTTTAACCGAGCTTGACTCTATGTGTCCATTATCAAAGCATTACAGCTTTAATCAGAGTCCCAATATACATTAAACTTCTAAAGGTTTAGAAAGTAAAGATCAAAGAAAACTTCTGCATTTGAAAACTTGATCATGGTATTTAGGTATGTGGCGTTTGGGGGAAAATCGGTAAGAACAGTTTCTGGACAATTGAACGGAGTTTTTAAAACCAGACAACAGAAACGCATGGGGGTGAGGGGCTTAAACCTTTACGGGTAAGACCTGAGTAACAGCATATCCATCAGAAAAGTTGGCCGTACCGAACCATAGGTCGGATAATAAAGTAGTCCAATATGAAAAAAGTTCTTTATTATTCATCAATGTGCAGTTTAACCATCGCTGATATCACAACATAGGCTACCTTCCGAAGTTGAGTTTAGTTTCAAACATGCAGCAACATTACTGCACGAAATTAAAGGCAGGGGTACTATTGGGAGACAGGGGTTGTGTGGAGAGGCAGAGGGAGTTATTAACGATTACTGCTCGTAAAAGTCGCCTTTAGTCTTCGCAATGTTCATTCTTCCATAACATGGCGCTGTGTCGATTCAAACTAAGTCGCTGTCAGCCCCATCTCAAGGCCTTGTGCGATCTTCTGGACTGAAATGGCACTTACACAAACATTCCCATGTACCCGAACCGGGTAATTATTTCAGACTTTAAGGCTTTGCTGCCTGTATTGCTTCTCTCTGTGTAAAGCTTACTTCTGCCATTACCACCACTACCAACGCTACCATGTTTGCTGGTGCTGTTGCGGCTACTCTTCAACATTGCTGCTATCTCTCCTGCGGATTTCCCCATTACCCCTGCCAGGAGCGGTATGTTTTCATCCGCGTCTGTCGGCTTGCTTGCCCGTCAGCAAGATCAGGCGAAAAGAACTGAGCCGATTTTGACGAATCTTGGTGGAACCATTGAAGGGGTTGTGGAAGGCTCTTTAAACAGTATATCTTTTACCTTCAATAGTGGAATCCAGCCTTACACCCTGCCCGAGCGTCGTTCTGCTTGTCACAAGTGTTGCCAAACCGCATACCTCGACAGACCAACTTAAATCTGAAATTCTGACTACGCTTTAAATTTCATCTGTTACTTATATACAACAAATATCAGTGCAAGAGGACGAACAAGATAAAAAGAAAAGAAACGGGGGAGGAGGAGGGGAGGGAAGGGGCTGGTTATCAGTACGGCACAGCCTTGAAGTGTTCCACTCCAGGTTGATCCACACAGAAAAGCAGACTGAAAACCTTATTCGAGTTGCTAGGTGACTATATTGTATCTCGCATGAAGAATCTTAATGGCTCCGGGTTCCATCCCAGACTGGTGAGTGAGGGTTGCGGTTGAGGGAGATACATTTTCCATCTAAAGCTCATCAAGAAGTCGTATGATGGACACAAGAGAGTCAGCTATGCTTATTGATTCAAGCCTGTGGCAGATAAGATAAGGCCAAAATGTGTGTTGAGAGCTGTGAAGAAATTCTTGAGTGGAGACACATCAAACCCTTGACCCACTGCCGGCGTGTCTTATCAAGTTTGGTTCGTCTGGAACTGGGATATTCGACTATATTCGACAGTAGTTGTTGTGATGGTGTTGGTGGTGGAAGTGACGGTGGCAGACAAGGGACTGGCTTTTATAGCCACGGCTCAGCATACAAAAATAACACACAAAACAATATGTAAAGTACGTCACTCTAATAGACTGTACAAAATAGTTCTGTTTGTACAGTCTATTAAATTTGCGTTACTTTACATCTTGTTTTTGTGTGTTTATTTGTATTTTGAGTCATTTTCAGTAACGCAGCAGTCTGTTTTCAGTGTCTACAGCCATGGTTTCATGGTGTATTCTTCTATTAATTATCGTGTGTAGGTTACGTAGTTTTATCAGTTGTGAGCACAAGATCATTGCTATCTTCCTCATCTAAATTGAAAAAAAAGAGTAGCTCATCTTACAAAGTTTTGTTAAAGACTTTCATGCACATTCATTCGTGTATGCACGTGCAAGGGCCGGTGCTTGTATGTGTACATCTTAGTTCCGTGTATGTCTTTTAAGATTCATGCTAAGTGGTTCTAAACAGACAAATCAAACTGAAAGTAGTGGTACTATTTTTTGACCGCTACCAGCTGATAGGATTACAGGTGACTTTAAAGGCGTGATCACAGGTGAGTTCTAAGGTCTGAAAATGACGTGAACACTTCAGGTCTGAGTCCACAGTTACAGATGATCTACATCATATTTTTTTTTAACGGAAGAGGGAAGGGAGAGGCAGGGCCTGTGGGAGATACGACAAAAAAGGGTGACAAACTATGAATATTAAATCCTTCACTGATGGGTATGGAAACCATCTGAGTTCTGTATTTTGAACAGTACCATTCGTTACCGCCCATCCAGAATCGACTTTCTTGTGTAAGAGTCACATATGGACTGGGGATTAATGGGAAGAGAAGGGGCTGGTGCAGTTAATGGCCAGGATTACTATCAAACTCGTCAAACAGCCCAGGTGAGCAGCCCTGGGGGAAGGTAATACTGAAGGAATTAAATTCATATGGAAATCATTCCGGAACAGACACACACACATACATACACGCACACGCACGCACACACACACACACACGTGCGCACACACACACACACGCGCGCGCGCGCGCGCGCGCGCGCACACACACACACACACACACACACACACACAGAGTTTCATTCTTTCCACTTGAAATATGTTCTCTGGATTTGGGTGTGTTACTACAGCAAACAAAAGCATGGCCATGCGGCTTTTGCGGACTGATTTTATTCCGTTTATACATTATTAACAACAGAACGCGGCTTTGTGCCATGACGAGTTATTACTAACTATAGACCAACTAAAGGTCAAAAGAAAACTTTATGAAAAGAATTGTTTTATCCAAAAGCTAAAGAATCGCAATAAAACAGCCAGCTGACAATGACAACTAAAGAAATACAGAACAACAAAACGTATCTTACAACAATCAAAGAATATAAGTTACTGGCTGCATGTTGTTCTTACCTGAAAATTATAATGCTGTCCGGCGTTGTATATGCTTGTATACTAACTTCATTTACGTTGCATCGTAGGCTGCTCAATATATCATACTGGATGCCGCATCTCATCATAGTGTGTGTGTGTGTGTGTGTGTGTGTGTGTGTGTGTGTGTGTGTGTGTGTGTGTGAGTGCACGCGCGCGTGCGTACTGTGTGTGTGTATGTGTGCGCGTGCGCGCGCGCGCGCGCGCGCATGCGTGTGTGTGTGTGTGTGTGTGTGTGTGTGTGTGTGTGTGTGCACGCGCGCGTGCGTACTGTGTGTGTATGTGTGCGCGTGCGCGCGCGCGCGCGCGCATGCGTGTGTGTGTGTGTGTGTGTGTGTGTGTGTGTGTGTGTGTGTGTGTGTGTGTGTATGCTTTCTGTCATATTTCGTTATAAAATTCGAGCTGCGTGCCCCTCCTCCACCCCACAGCACCCATCTCTTCATTATCCCCCAAGAGTTCGACAGCCTGTTCCAAATTTATACATGATCAGGCCTGTTAAGAATGATTTTTTGCTCATCATCGATGATATACTGCATCTCCCCATTAAAAGCAAATGAAGGGGGGACGGGGGGGCGGGGGGGGGGGGGGGGGGGGGGGGGTCAATTTAAAAAAAAAAAAAAAAACTTTTATGCACTTGGATGATGACACGAAAACTAAGTGTATGGCATGTCATAAAGACCCATATGAAGAAGAGCGAATGTGAACATCGGTAAATTAACGTATGGATATTATTTGCATCAACCCTAGTAGTTCGTTTCGTCTTGTCTTTCATGAAGGTTTAAACCTGAAACTTAAAAACTCCTGTTTTTAATCCTATAAGATGTAAGCTAAAATCATGCAATGAACTAAACCCGGGATTTTACCTCTTCCACCAGGAGGGTATCATAAGGTGGCAAGTCTATCCACAGAGAATATCCAGTCACTGAACGTGTTGTCCACAGAGAATAGAAAATCATTTATAGGTGGTCTCCACTGAGAATGTACAGCCATTTACTAAAATTGAGAACAGCATTTTTGTAAAAAGGTTGTGATGTAAAACTGGCATCCATAGAATATAAAATTCTATGAATCAAATGAAAAAAAAAAAAAAAAAAAGAAAAGGGGGTACTTTTTTCCTCAAGAGGGCTATGATGACGTAACGTTGTTATCGCGCACTCTCATGAAAAGAGAACAGCTCTAGGTCATTAAGTCCAGAAACAGACCTGAGGAGGTTTCACCAAAGCGTCGACTTTTACACGACAGGGTTTTGTATCAAGCTTCAGCCTCGACCTCTAACGTGAAAAACTGTCTTGAATGCTTTTACCATTTGGCTTTTTTAGAGAGAGAGAGAGAGAGAGAGAGAGAGAGAGAGAGAGAGAGAGAGAGAGAGAGAGAGAGGGGGGGGGGGGGGGGGGGGGCAATGAACAGTAGGATATATGGAACTATGTACGAGTATGCATGTCACAGTTGTGTGTGTGTGTGTGTGGGGGGGGGGGGTGACAGGGGGGGGGGGGGGGGGGGGGGTGGCAAGCGGGCGCGTGCGAGTGTGCGTGAGAGAGAGAGAGAGAGAGAGAGAGAGAGAGAGAGAGAGAGAGCATCACTTAAAAGTTCCAAACTTCGACTTTTTAAGATTTTACTTCTTAACAATTATAATGATAAGAACTATATATACACAACGATTTCGGATTCTTTCAAAGCACTTTACGGCTATCGGTCGAACACACTTTCACATCTGCACTCAGCAGCACACACACTGGTTCGCCATTCGTCTCATATCCTCAGTGCCTCCATATCCCTTGCCCCTTCCCGACGTACGCATGCCCTTGCCCTTTAACTCCCTACTCTCCATCCCCACCCCGTTGCTCTCTCCCTTCTAAGTATACTTGCACGTACACACTCACGTGAGAGAAAAAAAATTGAAAAAGAAGACGGAACATAGAGTGTGGTCCATTATGTAAAGAGGGCTTGAAAAGATATGTCTTCAGATTCATTTTGAAAGTGAAATGGATGACGACGAACTCAAGACAGGCAGGATATCATCGTTCTTACAGCAGTCCAACCGATTGCTCTTTCACTGCGTTTCTGTCTACTGAAGTTTGGGGTGCCAAAAAGACCTGTCATCTTACATCCCCATATTTCAATCATCAGCAACCATGCGCAATGACAGATGCAGCGGTTTATATCGCAGCCATCTCTCGCCATCGGGTCGGTGAAACGCCGCTACAAGATTCGGCACGACTTGCCTACGTTAAACAGACGATTCTCACCGGGACAAAAATCCACTGCACATGTTAAGGTAAACACACACACACACACACACACACACACACACACACACACACACACACACACACACACACACACACAAAGGAAAAGCGAATAAACAGTTAAGGTAAACAAAAAAAAAAAGGAAAAGCAAACAAACAAACGATTTTAACTACGAAAGTGCAATGTCCATAGCGTTGACAGACTGGAAGATGTTGAAGATCTATGGAATTCCCAAGAAGCTCGATTCTCAAATCCAGTGTAACTACCTAAGATATGTTACTCGGCATTGCTGATACAGGCCAGCTATCAACGGACAGTTTTAGGGTCAACACCGATGTTCCTCAGTGATGCACACTATCGCCTTTTCTCTTCTTCCAGTGATGGTCATCGGCTTTATCACGGAGACCACCACGTCAGGCAGAAAGAGCAGTCGACAATGTGCTGCAGCTGGAAGATCTCGATCTCGCTAACGACCAGGAAACTGCAGCTAGGTGCAGGACAAGACCACCCGCTTGGCTATTACATCAGCAGGAGAGGACTCAGGGTCAACCGAGAAAAAAAAAAAAAAACAGAATTCAACTAGACCAGAGAGATAATTTTTGACTGACGATCTTCTCTAAACAATACAAACTATTTTTGAGGATCTCAGAAGATTTGAAAATAGAAGGAAAAAAAAAAAGAGAACCAAAATCTTCGCCATTTTGGTCAGGAAGACCAGCACATCTGTTGTAATTTGTGGACAGCGATCAATGAGGTCAAGTCCTTTTTTCGCAGGCGGTAGGGCTGTGACTAAGACGTCACTGTCAGACGAGGCACAACAGCCTTTGTCATGATGAAGTGCGTCTGGGTCTTTAGAGAGAGACCACATAACTGGACGTGTTTTATTCTGGTGTCAAATAAGTTTTGCTGACCGGCTCTGAGACTAATGTGGGGAAAGACAAAGCGGTGCAACAGAAGAAAAGACATCCATTAAAACCTGTCTGATGCGACTTTCTGGCATCCAGTAGCCTGTCAACAACCAGGAGCTGTTGCGTGGGGTGGGACAGGAGTCAGTTACCACAAAGATCTGAGGAAGAAGTGGTGCTGAGTAGGGCACCCATGGATGCCTTGCATGCAGGATCATTCGTCAGGCACTGGCCTGGCACCCGCAGGTGACAAGAAAAAGGGGGTGATGCAGAAACGGATGGAGAAGAGACACTGAGGCGGAGCTGAGAAGGAAAGAAACCAACTGGACAGTGGCAGAGAGGATAGTTCACAGTTGAACCCTCTGAAGTTAAGTTGATTAATGAAAAGGTATATTTCAAAACCTTTATGTGACGGCCATCTTGGATTTATCCAAATTGATGGATTTCCCCCCAAAAGTCACTGCACCGGCAACCAGCAAAATTTTGTCTATGGGCTTATGTGAGTAAGAAATACACACACACACACACACACACACACACACACACACACACACACACACACACACACACACACCACACACTAACACACACCACACACACACACACACACACACACACACACACACACACACACACACACACTCCTCACTGCAACAGGGTTGCCCATAGAACATATCGGGATTGCAAATCAGCTATCTTCTTCCTTCTGGTATTATTTCTGTTAGCTGTGAGTGTTTCTGAGCGTGACTGGCCTCTCAACCTCACTCTTCTCTTACTCCAGCTCCTTATCGTAACATTCGAAGGACGTGATAACCATCCGTCTGGCACAGCTCCTCCACCACGTTCCTTCCAATACAGACCCAGTTCTACGGCATGGCCGAGATGCCTGACGAAGCTTTCAGTGGGAGCCAAGCACTGACTGACAGCCAGGGTCCTCACGGACCTTGGACATTCTGTTCCCGTTTAGACAGCTGTGATCAGAGCAATGTGGTGTGGTCGCTTGTTGTGTGTGTATTCTTTCTCTATTTCTTCTTTTACGTCTTTCTGTCTGTCCCTTGGGTTCACTCTTTCCCTGTCGTTCTTCATTCACTTCCACGGCATTTTTTTCTCACTTGTTTGTAACCTATCCCCTTCCACCATCCCCATCTATCCCCCCCCCCCTCCCCTCTCCGCCACCCCGCTAACGGCTTGGGGCGGGGGGGGGGGGGGGGGGGGGGGGCTAGTTGGTAAGGGTGAGGATGTAGTTGGGATTTTTTAAAGGGCTTGTCTTTTTTAATCTAGTCCCTGGCCGTCTCCCTGAAATCTACTGTACCCCTGTCATATGCCGTGGTCAGAGTGAAAGGTACTGTGTACCCCGTCGTATGACTGAATGGAGCAGGGTGCAAGGTAAACTATTGTACGGGACGCGTTTTTTGCCCCGTCCACGGTGCAGACACACAACCCTGGGTGATCACACACACGCGACACACACACACAATAACCGCCAAGGTATCTTCAAGTTAATCGCCAGGAAATGCTGAAACGGCGTTGACAAATTCTTTTAAAAAAAAAAAAAAAAAAATAAAAAAAAGTATGAAAAGCAAGTCTTCATGAGCTATCTCTTTGAATTAAACCAAACTTTTGACACTGTTCATGCCCATGGCTGGTATGTAGATTCGCGCGCGCGTGTGTTGTGTGTGTGTGTGTGTGTGTGTGTGTGTGTGTGTGTGTGTGTGTGTGTGTGTGTGTGTGTGTGTGTGAGTGTGAGTGAGTGAGAGAGAGAGAGAGAGAGAGAGAGAGAGAGAGACAGACAGAGACAGACAGACAGACAGACAGACAGACACAGACAGACAGAAACTGGGGAGACAGCACACCAACAACACTGTAATTTCTCACTTTCAATCCTAATGCAGACAATAAATGCATGACAGACAATACCAACGAAATCACTGAATTTCGTAAATCTTTAGTTATTTCTATAAATCACTCTCTCTCTCGTAATCTTCTCTCTCTCTCTCTATCTCTCTCTCTCTCCTCTCCCCCCCCCCCCCCTCTCTCTCTCTCTCTCTCTCTCTCTCTCACACACACACACACACTGACACACATACACACACACTGGATCCCCCCCCCCCCCCCCCTGCCTCTTCTGTACGTACAAACCCGATAGACCTGTAAGATAATACATTATCCTGTTAAAAATAATGTTCGCACATGCAAGACAAAAGAAAAAAAAAAGCACAGAGAGACAGAGAGAGAGAGAGACAGAGAGATAGAGAGGATCACAAAACAGCGACTACATCTTTAGAACACCTAAAAGCAGCCGACACCTCAGATAAATAAACCCAAGCGGAGAAGTGGATCAGTGGATCAGGCACACGCCTTAAAGGCCAGAGATCCACTGTTGCTGGTTCGAGTTCAGCAAGGACGAGTTTGTACACTCCCCCCCCCCCCCACCCCTCTCTCTTTCTCTCTCTCTCTCTCTCTCTCTCTCTCTCTTGTGTCATGGTCTGCTGTTCACTCATGATGAGCCTTAACATATTGTAATCTCTGGAAGCTAGTACACATACTATCATTGGTGTAACTGGGAAGGTTGTAGAGGGGGACACACACGCGCGCGCGCGCGCGCGCGCGCGCGCACACACACACACACACACACACACACACACACACACACATCCAGACA
>JADBJO010001172.1:252500-267500 GCA_016801955.1 Conus betulinus
ATCATCATCATCATCATCATCATCATCACCATCACCATCAATCATAATGAAAGAAATTATCTCAAATTATCATCGAGGACACCGGGCGGCTCATCTAACAGGATGGCGAACAAGGAAGAAGAATCTCAATTATGTGGCCCTTATTGCCCTTCTCTCGTGGTGATCTCAGTTTGCATTTCCTCTTCGCGTCTATGCCTTTGATATGTTCTATCAAGGTCACCGGTACTGGCAAATTCACGGGTGCTGTCATTGCATGGACGCATTCTCCGGAGGGAAAGCTCACTCAAGCTAGCACCGCGACTAAGCAATTATTGTGGTCAGTATGGGGCCTTGTAAGTGGTGTCCTGCGCATGTTGAATCAGAACAGGCACCACTAGAAGCCACCGAAATAACCCTGCTGCAGTGTAGCGTCTCCTCTGGTGGGTTGCTTAACGACGATTTCACATAGATTGCATCCAAGACTACCGGTGTCGGCGACATGGCCGAACGAGCCAGGAACTGCTTGTGGGCGGAGGTGACACGAATGATGAGACAGTAAAAGAGGAGCAGGGGGGGGGGGGGGGGGGGTAAATGCTATCTCGTTTTCCCCTCCCCGTTAGTTTTGTTCCTTTTGATCCGATTCTTTTCGCCCTTTTTAACCCCTTTAATCCCCCCCCCCCCCCCCCCCCCCCCCTGCCCAGATCATTCCGGGTAGCCATCGACTCCTTGACCTTCGATCTCGCACCCGTCTCACCAGCCGTCACCAACATCCGCAATGACGTCTTCTCTCTCTCTCTCTCTCCTCTCTCTCTCTCTCTCTCTCTGTGTGTGTGTGTGTGTGTGTGTGTGTGTGTGTGTGTGTGTGTGTGTGTGTGTGGCACGCCCTGCGTCTTTCCCCTCGCACCCCGTCGCTCAAAAAGAACGCTTTCTTCAACCGGCGAAGAAAGGAGGCAGTATGGGAGGTTGGAGGGAGAGGGTGAGGGACGTATTATAAGGCAGGGGAAAAAAAAAATAAACTCAACTAAAATGTGGGGGCCATCAGGCCCGGTGCTGCCTCATTAAGCGATGATTTGCCGACGTCCACTCTTCTTTATGGCCTCTGCTCTCCCGGTCGATAGCCAGATCCATTCCCGTGTCTCCGATTGTCGCCAAAGTAGGTTCATTTGGACGACGTCTGCATTTTTGTTCAGAGTTGTCGGACTTCATCTAATCATCCAAGAATCAGGGAGAGTTGGGGGACGGGGGAGATGAATGGATGGATGTACGGACAGAGGTGTGTATGGGGGGGGGGGGGGGGAGGGGAAGGGGGGGGGCAGAGAGGGAGACAGAGAGCAAGAGATACGGAGGAAAGGAGGGAGGAAGGGAGAGGACGCGAGAAAGGGACAGAGATGTGTGTGTGTGTGTGTGTGTGTGTGTGTGTGTGTGTGTGTGTGTGTGTGTGTGTGTGTGTGTGTGTGTGTGTAAGAAAGAGAGAGATATATAGAGATAGAGAGTCACAACAGCTTTAAGTTCAGAAGTCATTAGACCACTAACATTTCCAATGTTAGCAAATATTGTCCAATCTTAAGACAACTCTGCATAGGGGGGAGAGAGAGAGAGAGAGAGAGAGAGAGAGAGAGAGAGAGAGAGAGAGAGAGAGAGAGAGAGAGAGAGAGAGCATGCGCGCCTATGCGCAGGTTCAGGCAAGGCAATACCAGAAAATCTGTGGAAAACTTGCTGATTTATTAACAACAACAAACCTGCTGATTTATTAGCAGCAGCAGCAGCAGCAGCAGCAGCCAGCAGCAGCAGCAGCAGCAGCAGCAGCAGCAACAACAACAACAACAACAACAACAACAACAACAACAACAACAACAACAACAACAACAACAACAACAACAACAACAACAACAACAACATCCCTGTCTGAGTATCCAAATGTGCTTAACAAAGTTTGTAAATAGCATCTGGGAAATCTTTTGAATACACTGTTTTAGGACTGAAATTTGGGATTTGGTAGCAATTCGTATTTTTTTATGGAAATGAACACCAAACACTCACAACAGATATTCAAAAAAACCACATAAAAGACCAATTTTCCTTTCCTTTCCTTCATTTTCCCCCTGCATGAGGACAGAATTTCACAGAATCAATGACGCCACACAATAACATGTAACACAGGATGGACCATACTTTGTTCTCAATGAACAGTGAATGAGATACGTCCGCATTTCACTATTAATGTAACAAAAGAAAATCTCTTTTACACTGCACGTTCTTCTTCTGCGAATTTTTTTAATATTATTTTCTGGTTATGTATCTTTCTCTTTTTGCTATTGGACTTTTTTCCGAACAGGCGAGAGTAATTTGTTATCACTGAAAAAAGAAAGAAAGGGACATGCTTGCATGAATTAGCACATGAACAATGGAATCTGTGTAAGAAAAGTTACTTCACGAGTAGATAGCCTTATATTAGCTAACAACAGCATTAAAACACACGCAGTAATTGTGAACACACTTTTCATAAGAAAATCGATGAGTTGAACTGTTACAGCAGAAAAGATTACACAATATGTATAATGCTACAGATGTAATCGTATTCCAATCCATCCCATTCTCTTCCCCCCCCCCCCCCCCCCCCCCCCCCCCCCCCCCCCAAATCCCTCAACATTCATTAGCATTTGGTAAACAGCATAATTAATTTGGGCGCAGAGCGGTTTCAGTGGTAAATTTCGAAAAGAAAAACGTTGACTTAAAGAAAATAAACTGCAATATTTAGACAGAGTATGAACCAGGTTTTCTTGTAATGAGAATACAGATCGATCTGTACCGCGATAAAACTGAACACGGGTGATTTTAGAATGGATACTACCTTACTGACAAGGAGGTGACTGCTGGAAAAGGAAAAACAGAAGGAAAGAAAGAAAGAAAACACAGGGGGGTGGAAACATGGGGTAGAGGGAGTTACACTCGAAAAACCGAAACCTGCGTGTTTGACAGCCCTAAGTAATCAGTGCACGTTCAGACGGAAACACGACAGCGCACAGTTCAAGCTCCAATAAACATAAAGTACGGACGATGCGGAATTGCTGAATTTGAAGTCATCAGACTTTTTTTCCTTTTTACATTCCTCCCTTCGAGCAGCATCCCCTTCCCTCCCTCCCCCCGCTTTCCCACTCCACCTTTGCTCTTTTGATCCCCTCGATCTTTTGTCTCAGTCGATTTTATGACCACCGATCCTCTGCCCGTCACTCGATCCGTTTGTTGGCAATCGCTCCAATAAGCGTGCCGCTTTTTTTTGTCTGTGAAAGCCATCTCTCGAGTTTTTGCGCGATCGTAGAACGAAGGGGAGAGAAGGCAAGGGGATGGGGACAAAGAAATAAGGGAAGGGGGAGGAGTGACGAGAAGAAATGGGAAATATAGGAAACAAGCACGCGCGCGCGCACACACACACACACACACACACACACACACACACACAGAGAAAGAGAGAGAGGGGGGGCAAGAGGGGGAGAGAGAGATGACAGTAGTCGAAAAAATGGTCCCCAATAAATGAAGAGAAGAAAAAGGAGAGGAACGCGAAAAGTACAAAGACAGATCCTTCAAAAGGCATAAGGTGAGTGGGACAAATTGGAGACAGAAAACCTTGTCGCAGGGGTACAAATGGACATGAAACCTGATCGTGCCTCATTATCCGATGATCTGCCTGCGTCCCTTCTTCATAAACTCTTCACTCTTGATCAACGTTGATGAGATGCACTTCTGCTGCCAATGTCGCCCAAAAGCTTCATTTGGATGTTGTCTAGTTTGTTTGTTCTCATTCCATCGTTGTAGGTACGAAAGTCAATGCGCGAGGGCGCCAACGAGGAAAGGAAAAGGGGCATGGGGTTTGGATCATCTGTTCGTGTAGTCTACGTGTTGCGAAAGGGTCATATTCCACACATATATCGTAAACTTCACTCGTTGTTGAGGACATTATCGCACTCAGCTTCAGCAAAAATCTCTCCGAGTGTCGGACAATACAAAAACAAAATGAACCTCATTTTTCCGTTTTTCATTCGCGTAATGGACAAATTTATTTCTAATCATTCTATAGCAGGTTTGATACATGTAGCAATTTGCCACCAAAACTATAATTCCAAATCTAAATGTTATTATCATGCCTTTCAAACTTAGCTGGTCCTTATCTAACTATAAATGAAGTTTCAAACGTGACAAGGCACGTTTTGCAGAAAGATGTGTATATTTCAAGTGGGTTAAGTCTTCTCAATATCAGTCTTCTCATATCACCGATCCACTTTTGTGTGCAGTGTACGGGTCGTTGGCGAAAACATGAATGAACTCATTTCCAACAACAAAATATTGCAAGAAAACAATTGTATGCAATGCAATACTAATACTAACTACTGAACACATTTTTTACAACACCTCGAACGAATCATACGTTTCTTCCCGTAGAAGTCGTCAAAAATGTGTTGCCAGTTTCAGATATCAAGTCATCTGGAAAAATCTTTTCACTTCAAACTATTCCCTTTTCTCACTGGCCAGTCATCTTTCACATACCCCAATCGGTCGGTCGTTTCCTCTAAATCCGCTGCCATTAACCACCTCCTCTTACCTATAGCTCACCCTTCCCCATCCTGTATTCCTGAATCCCTTGCCTGCCCCTTTCCTTTCTGTGTCATCCGTTTTCTTTCTTTCTTCCTTTTAATGAAGTTTCAAACGTGACAAGGCACGTTTTTGCAGAAAGATGTGTATATTTTTTGTCACTGGTTAAGTCTTCTCAATATCATCAATCAGATCACCGATCCACTTTTGTGTGCAGTGTACGGGTCGTTGGCGAAAACATGAATGAACTCATTTCAACAACAAAATATTGCAAGAAAACAATTGTATGCAATGCAATACTAATACTAACTACTGAATCATCACCTTCCCGTAGAAGTCGTCAAAAATGTGTTGCCAGTTTCAGATACTCTGGAAAAATCTTTTCACTCAAAACTATTCCCTTTTCTCACTGGCCAGTCATCTTTCACATACCCCAATCGGTCGTTTCCTCTAAATCCGCTGCCATTAACCACCTCCTCTTACCTATAGCTCACCCTTCCCCATCCTGTATTCCTGAATCCTTGCCTGCCCCTTTCCTTTCTGTGTTTCATCCGTTTTCTTTCTTTCTTCCTTTTTTTTTTTTTAAGAAAATTCTTTCGTTGTTGTTTTTTTTGACTCTGGCTCATTCTGCTGATCATCAATCACCTGCTGACGATGTTCATTTAGAATTTTCAATTATCAACGTAGAGAAACAGACTATAACTAGATGAACCAACCACACCGTCATTTATACCCCAGACTGCTTAAATGCATCTGAAAGTAACCAAACCTGCATTCTAGCAAACACCTTTGACACCCCAACTTTTCCCTCTCTAACTTCTGAATAATAGAACACATCAGGTTCGTGAGAGGTACTGTAAGCTCCAATTTTCTGCCATGTACCAATGTTGAATAAGAAACACGACTGATAGTGGCATGTAATGTTTAGGCTGAATGTTGGTTTCGCTGTACACAATGTTACTTAGTGTTCTCACAAAACGGTCGAAAGTGATGGCGAGGTGAACGTAGAGAGCAAAGGACGGGGTGGGATCTGAGGAATGTGTGTGTGTGTGTGTGTGTGTGTGTGTGTGTGTGTGTGTGTGAAAAGGAGGGGGGAGAGGAGGGTGCGGGAGGGAGCTGAACAAGCTAAAAAAAAAAAAAATATATGGATGTAAAAAAGCACTCTCGAAAGCAGCGTGAACGCTGACGTCAGAACTTAAAACCACGTCCTGCGAGGTGTCTGGTCTCTGTGTTGAATTTACAACAAAAAATCATTAAAAAAAATACTGGTAAGAAGATCAGGCCTCCGCCTTCCCCCCCCCCCCCCCCCCCCCCCCCCTCCGTCTCTCTCTCTCTCTCTCTCTCTCTCTCTCTTCTGTCTGTCTTCTCTATCTTGCTTCTTTTCTCTCTCCTCTCTCGACATAAAGGTGTTTGTGCGCGTACGAGCGCGCGAGCGCCCGCCCGCCCGCACGCACCACGCACGCCCGCACGCACACACACACAGAAAGGGAAGGAAGTGGGGAAGGTGTTGGAGTGGGGACGGCGGTGGTGGAGGGGGCGGCACTGGAAGGATGGCTGTCGGTAGACGGCGTACAAGAATATACGTTTCAATTGATGGTGCATGGGAGACAATGATGGCGGTATATGATAAAGAAAACTTACTTTCTGACCTAAAGCTCCTTGAAACTAAATGTATGTGGTATGTATCGAAGACTACGTCGATCTGAAACGAACAGAAGCTGAATCTGAATGAAAAAGAAAAAGACCGTGCTGTTTGAACGCTGTCTCCGGTTTTCAGCTCTGTCTCTCTGTTTCTTATATACTGTGTGTGTTGGATTGCGTGATTCATCGAATTCTGTCAGCATTCTTGTGAATGTACATGTGTAGGCAGTATTTATTTCATGTTTAGTTAGTTGTGTTTTTACGTTTATTCTTCTGCTTGTTGGAAACTATATGAAATGGTCTCGTACTGAAAATAATACACTGATATAACCTGCAATACTTGCATAAAAAATGAAACATACCTAAGGTCGCCATACACTAGGAAAATACTTAGAAGAAGAGACGTTCCAGTCATTTGAAGTTGTTTCAATTCCCAGCCATCAGTGCGGTGCTGCTTCAGCAAAGTATGTCGTGTATGAGGTCTGAAATTCCTGTCATTTTTGTGAGGGGAGATGGTTTTCTTTGTATTCCAGAACCCAGTCATTCACAGAACTGAAATGACTGTAAACTTTTTGAGTGATTTACATGGAGCAATAGTCAATACAAACATATAAACTTATCCTTCTGTGTGCTGCTTTTGTCTGAGGCGGTTGTTGAAGCAATAGACACCTAACTGCTTTAAGCAAAGGGCACCTGACTGCTTCGTTACTCAGTTTTATTTTACTTCATTGCTATTGATTTCTTTTTTTTTTTTTAATTTGTGGTAAGGTGGTAACATATCTGCTTCCAACGTTTTCTTAATCAATATTGCATTTTATCAAGCAAACTCCCTTAAATCGTCTGAATGATGGAGCGCGCTAACATATGCATACGCAAAGGTGTGGAAATCCCTGCCGATACATTCCATGTACTCCTCTTCCTATCCATTTATTCCCCCCTTCCTCCCTCCACACACAAAAACGCGTGCACACACACGCGCGCGCGCGCACACACACACACACGCGCGCACGCAAATTACGCGCACCCCCCCCCCCCACCACACACACACACACACACATATACACAGAGCTTATTGTCTGAAACGGATGTGGACGTTAACCTGGACGTAACCAACCAACCAACAAATCGCAGATCGCTTTTAACCTTGGATCTCAGCGTCCCAGGCAATCAGCCTGACAATTAAGCAGTGATATCTATGGGGATAGTTTGTCGCCAAAGTTCGTCAAGTTCGTCTGAACAACAGTTGTGAGGTTCCATGGGACTGCTTCAATTCTGTTTGTCGAATCAGTCTCCCGCCTCACATCGGCTGTGTCCGTTTGGTTTGTGGGGACAGTTGGGTGAAATCCCACTGCCCCAAACACACCCAGATACAAACTCTCTCTCTCTCTCTCTCTCTCTGTCTCTCTCTCTCTCTCTCTCTCTCTCTCTCTCTTAAATGAGTTTGACTGCGCGGTTTGATGTGTATAAATCCCCCTTCTGAGGGACTATGGCCTTTATGAATAACTCTCTCTCTCTCTCTCTCTCTCTCTCTCTCTCTCTCTCCTCTCTCTCTCTCTCTCCTCCCCCCCCCCCAGCAATTTTACCCGTCTAACGACCGTGGTCACCCGATAGATCATGGTGTCAATTCGATAAGTGATGGCTTTTTAACTTAGACCCGAGTTCTTCAGTACTAGCTCAGTGATAGCGCAATCCTCTGGCCGTCAGATGGTGTGAACTGGCAATCCCTCAGCGTCCAACATACACATTTTCACATTCACTGCCCATCTGTAGGCATTGCCGTTCTGGTGGTATCAGGGTAGTGTTAGATAGCCGTCAACCCCGCCACTCCTCCACCTATTCTGGGATGCCTGGTCCTGTCTGTCATATCACGTGATCTGGGTACCAAAGCTTAATGTAACCCTAATACTGCTATCACAACCGTGTCAGTTTCATCGAGGGTGAACATGTGGCACGTTGATCCATATGCTACACCACATTAATCTAGCCACGAATCTAAATTGCAATGAATCAGACTGGAACAGACTAACAGCGGCAGTGAAAGCAAGCCGTAAATAAATAGTTCAAAGTGGCATGCGGTGCATCACATTAATCGAGCCACGAATCTGAAGTACAGGCAGACTGAAAGAGAATTTGATGAGAGAAGTGATTGATCGTTCTTCGTTTTCGTTGTCCTGAGTGTTGTTTATCTTCCCTGAAGAAGACCTATGAGGTCAAAACGCGTCATGTTTTGTCTTGTGGTTCGTTTGCTCATGTTTGGCGGAAAAGTACTTAAACTTTTAAGATTTGTCAAAATAAACCGTTCAAAGTGACGCTTACTTCATACACAATACACAAACAAACGAAACAAGCAAGCGAGTTTTTCTATAACTTCAGACCTCACAGACAACATACACAATGCACGAAACAATACTCCTCTAATGGTTGTCAGCTGACGGGCATCAGGGGAGAATTCTTTTGTACAACACAGCTAAAAATAAATAAATAAATAAAAAAAAACCAGCATGTCACAACAGCATTGATTACACACGCAGCTGACTCATCTTTTTCCCTTTTCCAACACCCACATGCCTCCATGTTGAGCTCCAGACATAGAGATGCATGTTTGTGTAGATCTCTACATCCGCTTGAAGGAAATCCCTCCTGTTCTATGTCTATACAGCAAGGGCAGAAAAGACGACAGGCCGATGCGTGTTGTGTAAATAAATCGTTCCGAGAGCTTGTGCTTTCTTCTCCAGGTAAACAATCCCAGAGCTGTGACAGCTGAGGCAAGAAAGGGAGCAGACCATCACGTCTGGGAGAGAGAATCTGTTGTGTTCTCTTCGGTGACGTTATTTCAACTCCGTGTGATGGCGGACCTTCACAGACGGGAGTCTCCAGGACGTTGTGTGTGTGATGATGCAAGTTCCCGTTAGGCCTGAGGCGAGAGAAAATAAAGCGTGTAACATGTTGCACTTTAGTATTCCCGACAAATATAATGCCCGGAGGACGGGGTCATGATTAAATATCAATACTGTAATTATGTTGAATAAGAGGGGGGGGGGAGGGGGTGTGGAGAGAAGTAGTTTGAGCTCACAGCAAACTCTGATCAGGAGTCGACCACAGCCAAAAATCTCTAAAGTGATGCTTCTGGTGGAACTCGAACCTCTGATCTCCCTGTCCACAAGACCGTGGCGCCAACCACTACACTAAGGTGGTTAGAGTGATATGTTAAAAAAAAAAAAAAAACAACAAAAAATTCTCGCAACTTCTTGCTGTGAAGCAGTATCAGGAAAAGAAACGAAAATATAGTCGGCCTTTACAGAACAGCACTTATGTTGGTTTTTACACTGTGATGCACTCCCGATGCACACATGTAACTCTAACACACACACACACACACACACACACACACACACACACACACACACACACACACACACACACACACACTCTCTCTCTCTCTCTCTCTCTCTCCCCCCTCTCTCTCTCTCTCTCTCTCTCTCTCTCTCTCTCTCTCTCTCTCTCTCTCTCTCTCTCTCTCGTTTCGCCGTCTCCATGTTCTTAAGTCTGTTTCAAATTCCCATGTTTAATTTACCAATTTTTTTCTCTTTTTTTTTTTCAACTTCGGTTTCGTTTTCGGATGCGTTGTTTTTGAAAGGATTCCTTGATGCGGGCCAGACAGAACATGATCAATAGCTTGTGGTTATTTTGAGATCGGCATATACCGCACCGATTGGAGAACAGAAAAGCAGATGGGTAAGGTTTGGGAGAAGACAAAGGAGGGTACAAAGTGAGGATGTGTCCTTTGTATTTATGATATAGACGATGAATGCGACAGCTGCTGGCACTCTTTAAGAGCGATGAGAAAAAGGGGACACAAGTCATCTTGCAGCGTTGTTTTTGTTTTGTACATTTATCCGTGATTTACAAAGTAGGCACATTCAAAACGTTCAAACGTTTTCTAAAGTGCCAGCAGCAGTTTTCTTCTTTTTTCTTTTTTTTTTTTTTTTAAACAGACGTGTTTTCTTTGTTTGCAAAGAGATCAATTAACGCAAACAAAACCAGAACTTAACTTGAAGACGAGTAACTGTGTCTCAAATCAGAGGAAAACTGACGGAAAAATCTAACGGACCAGGTGTGTTAACAAATGAGAAATCTGTAGGAGTCATCCAATGATTGACGATACACAGAAAGAGTCTTAACTGACTCATAAACAGAGAAACAATATTCAAATGCACATATTCACCTACACAGGGACGGACATGGGATGGAGGGGGAGGAGGGTTCCAAGGTTTCTGACCCCCCCCCCCCCCCCCCCCTTCCTTCCACACACATATTGACATCTGACTGGCAAAGATGTCCTTTTTTATATGCTACTCCCTTCCTCCCCTACCGGACCCCACTGGCCTCCTTTCCACCCCCACCCCCCCTTTTCATATAACTAATCCGACCCCCGGTACACTTATATTCCATACAACCATTCTTCCACCTACATATCTTTTATTCCTCTGTGTGTGTGTGTGTGTGTGTGTGTGTGTGTGTGGAGAGAGAGAGAGAGAGAGAGAGAGAGAGAGAGAGAGAGAGAGAGAGAGAGAGTGTGTGTGTGTGTGTGTGTGTGTGTGTGTGTGTGTGTGTGTGTGTGTGTGTGTGTGTGTGTGTGCACGCCCTAGCGCATGTGCGTGCTTAAACGTGAGGTTTCCATCGGCACATGTAAAGAAAGATGGGGGTGAAATAGGAGACAGGTGGCTATGGCTGTGCCGAGCTGTCAGCCCTGGCCCAACATAGTGTGTGTGTGTGTTTATTGTTCAAACAGAACTGGGGGGGGGGGGGGGGGGGGGGGGAAAACAGATCCAGAATGGCGGCTCTCTGTGTGCGCGGGCTAAGGCTCGTGAGGCCATCGCGTGTTGCCAAGAAAGACGGCCGCAGTGTTGCCGATGTAGGCCTAAATGGCGAAGGATTGAGATTGGTGGTAGTGTTGGCCCTACGACTAACGAGGTTTCCGGAGGTTTGATGGGGTGGTTCGTGAGGTGAACCTACCGTTCAGCAGAAAGGCAAACATTAAAGTACGAACAAAAAGAGCGTACCGCCCCCCCCCCCCCCCCCCCCCCCCCCCCCAACCGCCTCTTTTCTTCATCCTTTCAACACATGCGCGCGCGCGCGCGCGCGCGTACACACATACACACACACACACACACACAGGCACACACAGAGGCAAGCAGTGAATTAGATAGATAAATAAATATCTGTCACACCCCGCTTTCAGACTATTAGTTCTGTTCTTGAAGGAGACAGAAAAAGAACGTTAATCTTTTCGGGATAGGTAACTGGCCCAAATACTGACTGCGCCTGAATACTGACTACTCTCCCTTGTTTTGTGACGCCAATGACTACATGCGCCATTCAAGCAGCTTCAATCAGAATCGAACATTGTGCCATTATCTGTGGTAAGAATCTAATGGAGACGTCATCAAAGATTCTGTTGTTGAATCACATTGGGAATGGAGAAAGATGAAGTCAGATAACAGATCAAAATCTTTCTTCCCAGTAGAAGGTTCACAGTGTCGATCCTGGCATGATCACTGCACTGTCCCAACTCGCAGACATGATTCAGAACTCTCTCTAACAACCCAAATATGGTGAGCTTTTTTTGTTTTTCTCGTTTGTTTGTTAACTGCAAAATGGAAACTTCCAGAGCCCCAACGAAAGATAGCCAATCAAAACGCGTGGCCTATTCTAAAAAACCAATTCTGGGCAGTTGGCAGAGAATCTAAACATACTACTATTTTTCCAAGCTATACTAATCACATTATGTCAGCCTTTAACTATCTGTCTTAAACAACGCACATATCATTTTTCTTTTTCTTCTTTTTTCTTTTCTACCCGAGTTCAAGAGCCAAGAGCCATAAAAAATACAGCCAATTACAATGCATGGAAAATGTTGGGTACAATGTCTGGCAAAAGGCCATTTATGTCTTCAACCCTTAGTTCGTTCGGTCGATTTTGATTCTCAAGAAATGCAAACGTAAACTCTTTTTTCTTTTTGATCTACTCGTTTGTGAAACCCAAAAACATGAAAACTGTGACGTAGCCTATCACAGCTCTACAAATTGAACACCAATCACGGAGAAGTTTTCAGAATTCGGCAAAGGTGTAATCCTACGATCTATGTGATGATATGATATACATAGAACAAAACTGAGATGAATTCAAACGAAATGTGTAATCAATGTAGCAAGTCTCTGATTCAGCTTCCTTCCGTTTACAATCCACTCACTTTTCGCTCCAACTCCAAGCAAGATAAATGCACTCTGTAATGACCACAGACAAGAAAGGACACCCCCCCCCCCCCCCCCCCCCCCCCCCTCCGATCGTTTACTGCAGTTTTTCATCCCGCATCGGTAATGATGTTTTCCAGTATTCATTTTCTGCACAGTTCGTACCAAAGATCGCATTTAACAGAGACAAAATAGCTTTCAAGAGAGTGCGCCCACCAAAGCCTGCATTCGACAAATCGTTGGCTTACCGGATGTCGTTCAATGAAGTGTAGGTCAATCGCTTGCCGACAATTATCACGCTGTTACGTACGACTGGCTGCCTCTGCCATTTTAATCAAACACATATTTGTTATGGTTGAACATTTTAAATGATGCAGCGTATTGCGGAACGCCCATGATTAGCCAATGTGGAAGGTCTGAAATGAGCCAGTCAAAGCATGATCAAATGACGTCTTTGCAAGATTTGTACGTTTGCTGGGTGAGTTAGAGTTTGAGCGCAAATAAGCCAAATCAGTGACCAAGAAAAATCTAGTGCCTTCCGGAGAGAACAAGCAAAAGGACTGTAAAATTAACTGATCGTTTTACGTCAGCTCATGCTGTTCATAGCCAGAACAGGACTATGGGGAAAAAAATCGGCTCAAGATTATGTTTAGGGGAAAGAAATAAGAGAGAGAGAGAGAGAGAGAGAGAGAGAGAGAGAGAGAGAGAGAGAGAGAGAGAGAGAGACTGACAGACAGACGGACAGAGAGAGAGACAGAGACAGACGGACAGAGAACAATAAACAATGGTTTATTATCTTTAGGCCACCAGCCCCTAGATACATGGTCAAGAAATAGAATAACAATGGAATATAGCGTAACTAGACAAGACTAATAGCAACAGTACTATTAATACAACTTTACTTCCTTTCATATCTAAACGTTTATAGTTATCACCCTGTAATCATCCTTCATGACTTTCGGCCAACAGCCCTCTTTGTCGAGTTGCATAAAAGATGAATAAAGCTAGATTTCGAGTCAATATCATGGATTTGTTCATCAGAAATACTAGTATAGTGCTGATCAATTCCAGACAAATACTTCTTTCTAATATCATCATATAAAGGACAAACATGAATAAAATGGTTTTCATTTTCTATTACCTTACAGAAAGGACACAGCAAGTTTAGCGTTTCACTAAAAGTAGTCCTAAAAGAGGAACCGTTTATTGGAAGTACCCCGGTTCTTAGTTTAACAAAACCATCACGAAAGTATCTGATATCAAGGTATTGAAAATATGGTTCGCTTTCAAACACATTTTTAAATAGCCGGTACGTGCAATATATGTCATTGTTTCATTACTGAGCTATCACATTCCTGTAGATAATTATCTTTCAAACGTTGCTTGAACAATGATACAAAAGAAATTTCACATCCAACACCTTGGTTAACCAGGCATATCCAAATCCTAAACGAAACAAGGTATTTTTAATCGAACTTGCCCAACATGCTTTACCTTTTTCATCCAAGTTTTTTAACATGATATATGCTAACCTTGGTAGCCTTGACTCATCCATCTTCAAAATCTTTAGCAGTATTTTATGCATCTCACAGAACTGTTAATATATAGTGGATATCTACCCATTTCGCCAAACACAATTTTGTTTGGTAATTCTAATGGTACTTTCAAAAAACGTTTGCATGCAAATGTATGAATTTTTTCAATGTTTTTTTCTATCTGTTTAGCCCCCACAATTCTGCAGCATACATAATGAAAGGTTGAACTTGTGTGTCAAAAATTTTAAAGAAGCAGGATTTTGATATATCATGAAGACTGCTAATATGTTTCACACAATTCATACATGCTCTTCTACCCTTTGCCGCCAAGGCATCACACCTTTACAAATACTCATTTTCGTTGTAAAAACAAAACCCAAGTAATTATACTCGTTTACCACTTCCAGGATAGATCCGTTTAAATATATTTATCATTTTTACCTAAAAACCCGCCTTTTCGAAAAAACCATCATCGTACTGATCCTCTCAGTAAACCCGACAGACTTTTTCCTTACACACATCATCACTCCCCCTGTGAGAACGGTCCTCGTTGCGATAACTTCACAGCTTTGGAGACAAAAACATCGTAATCACTGAAAGAGGTGTACGAAATACTGTCTAAAACACACAAACGTTTCAGTTAAACAAAATATATCGAAACCTAATAACATCGACACAACATCAGGAATGTCTAGTTTATTCATCCACCCTTCACAGTTCCATGTGCCGATATTAACACTGGTCGGGCCTCGGCCACCCCGTCAACTCTTGGCATTATTACCACCTCTTCCCTGAACCCTTCCACCTCCACCCCTACGCCCAGTACCACCCCCTCCCCCAGCCCCATCACTTTCTCTCCGTTCATTTCCCTCGCTAGTTCTCCTATCCGGACCGCCACCCCACACCACACCCCCGTCTCCAGCCACACCTCCACCCCTGCTTGATGAACAGAGAGACAGAGAGAGAGAGAGAGAGAGAGAGAGAGAGAGAGAGAGAGAGAGAGA
>JADBJO010001172.1:277500-280000 GCA_016801955.1 Conus betulinus
ACGGCTATAACGGCCAAAAACGTTTTTTTTTTTTCTTTATGGAATATCTCAGAAAGAACTTGTATTCAAGATACACTGGGAGTACATTATATGCTTTGCATCTTGTTCCTTACTGTACTGAGTGGGGCGGGGTAAGACTGAGTTGACAAGATGTTTTTTTTTCTTTTTTCTTTTTTTCCCTTTTTTTTTTCTTTGCTTCTCTCCACTAGTTGTTGACTGGATCCTGGATCCCATTTCGTCATTAAAGTGACCTGAAAGAGACCAGTGACTTGTGAAAATGATGGACAATTGATGCTTCTTCATCGTTTATCTGTACGTTTACACACACACAACACACACACACACACACACACACACACACACACACACACACACAGAGGAGAGAGAGGGAGAGAGAGAGAGGGGGGGGGGGAGAGAGGGAGGGAGGGAGAGGGTAAAGAGAGAGAGAGAGAGAGAGAGAGAGAGAGGAGAGACAGACAGACAGAAGAGAGAGACAGATAGACCGACCGACGGGACAGGTAGACAGGTAGATAGATAAATAGATAGAAAGATAAGAAGGCAGGCAGGCACGCAGACACAGACCGGCAGATGACAGACTGACAGACAGATAGATACTCCGTCGTTCAAACTTTAAAAGTACACATACATATTACATCTTCCGAAAAAAGCATAGTAGTTCTCTTGCAGAAGTTGTTGAGACTATAAATAACGCCTTTCCTGTATTCGATTAATCTTCGCAGAATTTGCCGGACGTTTCTTTTTGTGTGGATTTACACCAAGTGAAATATGTTTCGCAATGTAAAGGTGCTTTTTAATAAAAAGAATATAACTGTTTCAGAAATAAAGTTTTTAATTCTGTTCAACTGACAAAAAATTACCATAGTTTTTTTTTCATGCTGTTGCCTCTTCTGCCATTTATCACACCTCTGAAAATCGACAATACGATAGGGAAAGTATTTTGTACATCAAATATGCATTATTGATTTGAATGCACACGAGCCCATAGAAGTCATCAACTTCAATTTGAACCAGCATTTGAACCATCACTAAAATATTTTGACATCAAAATGCATATTGTGAATGCAACGAGTCATATGTATTGCTCTGGTTTCTGACAAGAAAATGCTGTGTTGCTCTGGAGAGATGCCAATGGAGAAATTTTTTTTTATCTCTTTTAAAATCGAGAATGTCTGCGCCTTAGAATATTAACATATCATTGGAACGGTTACCTTTTATCAGAGCCCACTTGGCCGCTTTTCTTTGCACGCACGCAATCATGCGCGCGTATACACACACACACACACCACACACACACACACACACACACACACACACACACACACACACACACACACCCTGCCTCTCATTCGTATCTTTACGTAGTTTTGTTTTTTAACTGATCAAACGGCATATTTGAGATGATGGAAGAAAATTCCGATTCTCTTAGTCTAAAGACATTAAAAAAGAAACGGACAACAAATAGAACCACCCAAGCAGTTATATCATCTGTCTCTCTTCTTCCCACCTGTCTATGTATCCTCAGATCTAGTCCATGCTGATACATAAACGATCTCCGGACTTTTTTACCATGTTCGGGAAGTATAAATCAAACGATACAAATATAAGATACTTGCAAACACGGTGCGTTGTGGACATGAAACAAACGTTCGCTGTCAGCAGCCATGACACCAGAGTATCTTTCTCAACTCTTCCAAATCTGTGCTCTGTCTCGTCAGCCCTGCTCTTCTTCTGATATTCGGCTTCTCAGGATACCTCAAATCCAGAACCAGAACGAAAATCTTTCTCTTTTCGAAGGCCCAACGACATGAAACAGACACCCTGACTACCCCCGATACTGATTCCTTCGCTTCTTTTTATTATAGCCTTAAATTTAAAAACCCCACGTCTTCTATCGGCAATATTTCTGGTTGTTGAATGTCATAAAAATCATGTGCTTTTCCACATGTATGGTATGTTTGATTATGTATGTGTGCGCGGATGTATGCGATATTAAAGAGCAAAAAAAGGGTATCTTCACTTGTTGTTTGTTTATCTTCACATATTTTCTTTTTATAAGCACAACATTTTGTAAAGTATATCTTGGTGCGTATGGACATAATATTGATGTAATATGTAGAATATTGTATTATTGTATAGACGTAACATTAATATCTGTCAAGCACTTAGAGCAATTTCGAGGACAGTGTCCCATATAAGATTCCATTGTTATCATTATTAATCTTATCGTTACCCCTAACCCTGCTTTTAACCCTGCTGCTAACCTGACCCCTCACACACTTCTTACTTTTAACCCTAACTATAACCTTTCTAACTCTTCGAACCCTAACCCTAACTCCCTTAACCCATCGAACCAAGTTCGTTCCAAACCTGGAACTTACTAAGCAAATGAACCTGACCGAAACTGTCTATTAAAAAAAAAAAACAGAAATTTCTCTACATCTTTCGCCAAGTAACCATTTTCGTTTTGTTTCAATCACAC
>JADBJO010001172.1:307500-315000 GCA_016801955.1 Conus betulinus
TCTGCCCCCTGTCTCAAGTGAAACCAGACTTCAGCGCTAATAGTTCTGTGGTACTTCAACTGGAGTGGGTTCTGCCTGTTTACACTTCCACAGCTCACGTGCACGTCCACTCCGTCCCATAGATGAGGTAGGAACCACAGACGTACAAACGGAGCTGCGCCGACTATAGATAAACATACGGACAGCTAGATATGCAGGGTGGGGGGGGGGGGGGGGGGTGTATATGTTGGTAAGCTGGTTGATTGGTTTGCTGGTAGGTAATTACAAATCAAGGAGGCAGGCAGTCAAGAAAAATGGCGTCTTAGTCCAGACAATCTCAGAGGTTATGCACAGCATGGAAGATGTTAAAACAACAACTGTATTCAGTGAAAATCCCAAACCAAGTCAGCACTTCGAACTACAAGAACAGTCTAAACTAAAGTGATCCTAATCTATGCGTCAAGTCTTGTTTAAAGCCCAGACGACCACGAAGGCCCTATCAGGGTTGACAGGAAGCTAAAGACGTTACTTAAATTGAAATGCAAAGGTTACAAATCAAACCGAAGTTAATTCCTGAAACTAAAATACTGATTAAAAACGAACGCTTCCACCAACTACATTATATAATTAGGTTTAAAAATTAATGTCCTGTTTAGATAAATCAAACATCATATCAAACAGAAGAAAGTCGAACAAAGTTATCGCAGAATCTGCCTTAAAAAATGTTTGTGCCTGTTGTAAAGACCCCAACACTCAGCATGACGTTTAGCGCCGAAAGATTCACTCTGTACGCACCTTGGAACTTCTCCACCCTTTAAAATACCAGTGTGAGTGTGTGAGATATGTGTAACCAATAACGCAGTCTGTACAACACTCTTTCTTCAGTTTCCGGTGAAAGATGGAAGTGACTCCTGGCAGATCTTTAAAAAAAAAAAGTTTATTGTCATTATGCTCATTTCATCCTTGTGTAAGAGGTCTTGAACGTGTCTTTGGACATTTGGTTTGAGGAATGGATATATTCGACAGTTTTTTGTTGTTGTTGTTGTTGTTGTTGTTGTTGTTGTTGTTGTTGTTGTTGTTGCTGCTGCTGCTGCTTGCTTGCTGCTGCTGCTGCTGCTGCTGCTGTTGTTTTTCAATTCGTGTCATTTTAACAGGTTGTCCTCCATCCTTGTAACCTCAATGCAATATAGCCAGGAATCGAAAGGAACAGTAATGTAGCCAATTTTATCTTCAAATCTGGTATTCAGTTCGGGATATTTCAACACCTAATGATTGGTTTATTGGTAGCAATTTAGCTTCAGTTAGTTTGCCGTTTGTAACAGGTATTTCGAGCCTCTGTCTACAAATTGTACCATGCGCAAAACCCTCATGTCGATCGGAACCGTTGATGTTGAACAGAGGGAGTAAGAAGGTCTCTCACAGCCTCCTTACACGACACGCCCATAATTCCACAACTAACTAGATCACTGTGAAGATGGGGAGAGTTTTATGTTTTGCTTCTCAGTTTGTATTAGCTACAAAGGATTATGTCAAATGTTTTCAGGTATGAAGTTTTGACATGATAAATGTGGCCTTGGAAACCGAGAATCTCCGCGGTCGAAAATTGCTCTTAAGAACTGAGCTTTCTTCACAGCTGGAAAGTTTGGGTTTCCAAACGAAAGGATTCTCAAAGGCTGTGAGAGTAGATTTTTCTATGTACAGATATGGAGACCTTCCAAAAAGCCACTTTCCGCCACTGCTGGATTTCATCATCGCAGATTGATAAGCAGCCCTGCATAGATACAGATCTATTCCTTTTGTCAAGCAGTTTCATGCGGACTCAAGAGACAATGCTCAAGCCATTTCCCATCAAACCCAGTGACCAAATAGTGTGCAGAACTACCGTGTTGCTTCGTGAATTTCGGGAAAGGGAGTCCATATTATTCAATAAAATAAATCAATCAGTCCACTGACTAATCGGTCGAGAAATCCTACACATAAAAGCAAATGAAAGAAAACCTGAATAATGTAGTATACCTCTTCTTTCACCTGTCGCTTGTTAATCTTTATAACCAACAGCTTAAACATGTGCTGTCAGAAGCATTTTTTTGTATTTTAAAAAGCACCCCCTGCTTCATCAAAATCAGATGCGTGCGTTCCATTCATGAACTAATCTTAGATACGGGGGAAGTGGAAGAAAGGGTATGGAGGAGGAAAGAATGACAAGTTCGTGGACTTGGCACCACAACGTGGTCGATAATGTACCTGTTTCCTGGTCTTCCACATGACTCAGTAGAAGGTATCTGCAGACAACACCCGGTTAGTTTAACTCCCCTTAAAAACAACATGCCAGTTCCCCACTTTCAACTTAGAAGTATCCCCCCCCCCCTTCCCCGCCGCCTCCCTCCACCTACCGCTCTTTGTTCCCTCCTTCTCTCCGTTCTGTGCTCTTATGGAGATAAAACATATCGAGAGTTGGGATTTACAAGACGTGAGGCATAAGCATCTGGCAGCAGACTGCTTTAAACCCCTATTCAGAGATATCCCTCTTCATGTGTGTGTGTGTGTGTGTGTGCGCGCGTGTGCGTGCGTGCGCGTGCGTGCGTGCGTGCGTGCGTGTTTGTTTCAGTTTCAGTCCCCGGAGAGTGTACTTCACTTTATCCATCAGTTTCAGTCCCCGGAGGGTGTACTTGACTTCGTCCATCAGTTTCAGGCCCCAGAGAGTGTACTTGACTTCATCCATCAGTTTCAGGCCCCGGAGAGTGTACTTGACTTCACCCATCAGTTTCAGTCCCTGGCGAGTCCATCAGTTTCAGTTACCGTGGTGGGTATATCCCTCTCTCCCTCATTCTCAGTCACCGCAGGGTGTACCCCATATTTACGCATGTGGAAAGCGGCGAGGACCCACAACAATGCATGGCAGTTGCCAGGGTCGCCACACACAATAAATCTCCACGGACGGTCTGGGCAAATCCCGGGTTGCTGTTCTCCACAGACATGGAGGTCATAAATCAACACCCACCGGGTCAACGGCTGGTGTCGGACTGGTACCATCTCCTTAACAGTTATCGCATGTGATATCTATACTCCTTTCCGTGAACAAGAGCCATCCACCACACATGTGGGGGAAATTTTGCTCACTTAGTTATCCCGACGTGGGTGTCTTTCGATCCAAAATACTACCCCGGTCTTCAGAAGGTTCTGAATGAGTCAATTTCTCTTTTCTACAGCTCTTTCCTCTCTTTCTGTTGTCTCTCCCTAAGGCCTTGCTGACGCATACATTCGCTACTTCTTTCTTTCTTCTTCTCCTTCTTCCTCTTCCTCCTCCTCCCTCCTCCTCCTCCCCTCCTCCTCTCTTCCTTCTCCCCCTCCTCTTCTTCCTCCTCCTCCTCCTCCTCTTCCTCCTCCTCCTCCTCCCTCCTCTTCTTTCTTCCTCCTCCTTCTTTACTCTATGGGGTATCACCGAAGGACCACACTGAAGAACTGTTCACCATGTTCCTCTAGTTGTGTCGGTCGTGTGCCGACGTCTGGGTCTGTGCGTGTATTTTCCCTGTCCACGCTGCCATGTTGTCAGTCCGTTATACTTTTCTGTTTTACCCGCCGTCTCCCTCCCTCAACAGTTCTCTGGACGATTGTTCAGCTAGCTTATGGGCCAACGTAGTCAGTAGATCATACGCTCAGATGTGGCATTTTTGATGGTTAGACGCACTTTTTCACTGGTAATATGATCAGTATATCTGACGTTTAGTATCTAGCGGGAACACCTCATTTTTCTGTACGAGGGGACTGGACGGGGGGGGGGGGGGGGGGGGGGGGGGGGGAGATTCTTCAAAAAAGCTCCGCTGTGAGGGTCCATGTCTGTATCTAGCCTCCCTTAAGTCTCTCTCTCTCTCTCTCTCTCTCTCTCTCTCTCTCTCTCTCTCTCTCTCTCTCTCTCTCTCTCTCTCTCTCTCTCTCTCTCTCTCTCTCAATGTACAGCAGGCATGTTAGCGCGATAAGAACCTGCTGTTCTTGATATCCCCCCCATGCCTGCTGCTCTCCAACATTGTAAATACTGACATGGGGTGTTAGTAACCGATTTGGAGTTATTCTCAATTCGACAATATGGCGCACATTATCTTCGGGGAGTTTTCGCATCACAGATGCTTAAAACCGCTGTGCTTTCAAACTTGAGAATAATTATAGTCAGCTGTTTTGGTAAGTGTTTGTCGTATGTAGTGTTTAAGAACGTCGTTGTGTTTGTTTAGGGGTACTGCATATGAGTTTCAAGCGCGCGCACGTGTGTGTGTGTGTGTGTGTGTGTGTGTGTGTGTGTGTGTGTGTGTGTGTGTGTATGATTTGCGTGCTGTCACCACCTGGCTTCAAACGTCCAAAGGCAAATGAAAAATACGAACGTACCCTGTTCTCACACACACTGGTCCAGTCTCTTAAAATATGATCAGTAATGTCATTTGACAACAACAACAACAAAACTGTGTGACACTATTCATTTTTTACACATCTCATGAATGTTGGGGCTCGATAAATAATGTTCATAAAGTTATACAGTCATAATCTACAGTATGATACTGATGTGTTACTCTGATCGTGTATGTGGATTTACTGCTCTTCAATTACGCTGATAACTTAGAGTCATTTTAATTTATCACCGCTATCCCCGAAAGTATGGCACGAATAACGGTTTTTTCAGCTGAAATATAAAGTGCCTGGGTGCAAAGAGTGCAAAGTCTAGCGATAGTGCATGCTTGACAGACCCAAACGTTCAATCTGTAGGGGCACTGCACCGCTGACGTATTTGATCGCAAATCATTTCTCCAGAAAATTCGATCACTGTTCAAAGTCCCTTTATCCTGTCGTTAATAGATCTGGATGTAAGTGGTACAAGTGGAGTTGAACCCAACTTGAAAATGTAAAATCTATCCGATTCACACACACACACACACACACACACACACACACACACACACACACACACACAGAGAGAGACAGAGAGAGAGAGAGAGAGAGAGAGAGAGAGAGAGAGAGAGAGATCGGAGAGAGTACGCTCAAACTCGGTAAAGCATTGTTTTTAATGTTACAACACGCTGCAAACCCAGTGGTGCTTCTGCGCCCGGAACAGCGAAATTATTCTGATACTGCAAACACATTATTCAAACCTGATTAAAAATTAAGGCGCATCCTGTCGTTCCATTCTACACGTTTCACTAACACGACAACAAAACGCATCATCGCTGACAGTAGTTTGCAGACCATACAGCAGGTGCAAGGCTGAAATAAAATTGATAAAATACATGAAAACAAGTGACATGACAAACCGTGTTAATTTGGCTCGTGTCTGCTACTAGGGAAATGGACAGGCTTTTCTATTCGTTCTGATATGGCTGGAGAAAAACTACGTCCTGCACCTGTTTTTCGAGAGTGAAACTAACGATGTTTGTTTTTACTTGTGTTTTTTTTCCCCCCTTTGAGTGTGCTTTATGTACATGGGAGAAAACCACCCCACCTATATACATGTCAGACTGTTTGGTGCCAAGCTAAGATTTATCCTACGTTCTTTGGGCATTATTTATTTTCCGGCATGTTCTGCAACACCGCGACATGTCAGGTTAGCCGAAGTGGTTTCATGGGAAGATTTTTTTTTCCCGCACAAATTGTACTACTGTCAGCGAGAGTCCAGAAAAAAAATTACACAACACAGATCACGGGGCTGAGCGAGGGGCCGGGGATATGAGATGGGTGGGGATGGGGGAGGGGGTGGGGGTCCTGGGTCCTGATACCGCCCACAACTCCCCTCCCCTATCCTGGCAGGCAAAAATCACGTATTTGGCACGCTGCCTCTCGTACCCAAACTTGAGGAGATCTTCACCCCTCTCCACTCCCTCTCCCCCTCTCTCACATAACTGATGCTTTGCCTGGTCGTGGTAATGTGTACCTATGATTAGCCGGCTCAGACTGCCAGACGCAGGAGACAACAGGTATCAAGATCCATAATCGGAAACATGACACGTGACTGTCTGTACTAACAGACCAAACAGGCAACAGTGCGGTCCAACGGATATTGTATATACCACATCAGGCATGGCAATACGGGACCCCCTCCAACATGTCCTCCCCTCTTTTCCACACCCTGTTCCACTTTTGCTAAGACTATGGAGGGGGGGGGGGGGGGGGGTGGGGGGGTGTTAGTTTGCCGTCACAACAGGTTTCCTCAGAACTCAGCGGCCATCCATTATCGTTTAAACTAGTGTAACCCCCCACACACACACACACACACACACACACACACACACACACACACATGCGCACGCACGCACGCAAGGGAGACATAAGTATCCTTGTACTGTATTGCAGCTTTAAACAGATGTTGAAAAATGACCACGCAGACCAATTCTTTATTTCAAAGAACAGATTTAAGTTTAAAGTGATTATTTCAAGTAAACCGAGGCGTTTTAAGTGTGCTTAAATGTCAAGAAAGTTAACGTGGTACAAATACGTAATCGGTACTTGCATCCATCATTTCTGCCAAACGTCTTCAAAGAAAAAAGTCGTAAATGAAGAAGTGATCTTTAAGAGACGAACAGTGTTCACATAACCAAACAGCCTTCAAAGATAAAACAGTCATGAAATGAACTAGTAATCTTAAGCGACGTACAGTGTTCACATAACCAAACAGCCCTGATCTACAGAATTTATCAAAGTCATCAATCGGATACTTGTAAAGATTATCACTAAATATGATTTTATACGCGCGCGTGCGTGCGTGCGTGCGTGCGTGTGCGTGTGTGTGTGTGAATGAGTGAATGAAATACGTACACGCGTGCGTGTGCGTGCAAACACTCCGAGTTCAATGCGTCTGTACCTGCACGGTCGCGTCTCTACACGTGCAATTAACACTCACTTTTCATCTCGTACTTCCTCCTCCCAGCATACAATATACACTAACATTTGCTTACCAGCTGTTCAAGAGTAACTCCAACGTGAACATCACTTCAGCTCAGACTACGACTCCATTTAACCTGATTTCAGACCTCAGTCAACACACGGACAGCCAAGGGGAAGAAACCCGAGCCCAACTCTATACAAAAACAAAGGGAGGGTACCGCGGACTTTTCAGCACCACTACCCGAACGCTCAGTACAATGCACACACCTGAGAAACAGTAAGGGACAGGTAATAGCCATCAAAGAGAAGGAATGCCGGCGGTACCCTGCAAACATGAAAGCGATGTGGGGCGAGGGCGATGGGGTAGAGCGCGAAAACGGTTCAGTCATGCTGAGCTATATCATCGTTTGTAATAACGCGCTCTCCTGAAGGGTCTGCGTTCATAAAAGGAGGTACAAAAAATGGGGGAATAATAAGGCAGCTCTGTGTGTGTGTGTGTGTGTGTGTGTGTGTGTGTTTAGAAAGGAAGGGATGGGGGTGAGGGGTTGGCTGGTGGGTGTGCGACTGTGTAAGCGTGCGTACGCACGTGTAGGAGCGAACGAAAATTGGCTTTTTGCAAAGGAAAACATCTTCATACCCCAGAAAAACAAAAATGGGGGA
>JADBJO010001172.1:320000-335000 GCA_016801955.1 Conus betulinus
CAAATTTTCTGAAAGATCGGCCCAGTAGTTTTGTCTGGAGCGAGTGGAACACATTTTGACCACACACGGACGGACGGACGGACAGACAGACAGACAGACAGAGAGAGAGAGAGAGAGAGAGAGAGAGAGAGAGAGAGAGAGAGAGAGAGAGCATTTCTTCGTGCCTTTCTAAAGTACTCCCTGTTCTTTAAGAAAATGGGGGTACAAAAAAAAAGGTGGAATGTGGAATGTGGTGTGTGTGTGTGTGTGTGTGTGTGAGTGTGTGTGTGTGTGTGAGAGAGAGAGAGAGAGACACACACACACAGAGAGAGAGAGAGAGAGAGAGAGAGAGAGAGAGAGAGAGAGAGACTTTGACCGTGCACCGTAGTGGTGGAGAAGAACTGTGAGGAGGAGACAATAGGTAGAAGATAGGATGAAGAGAGAATGTGTGTGGGGGGGGGGGGGGGGGGGGGGAGATGGCAGTGATGGCAGTGAATGCATCTTTGCACCGTGTTATTTCTCCTTATTTCACCACCGAAACGTACAGCGGTCGTCTAAAAATTGGCAAGTAGCCAATACACCAGAAGACGAGAGCTTCCGATGAATTACTAGCAATCGCCTTTAAAAAAAAACACAAAAAAAAGAAAAAAGAAAAGAAAATTAACACAAAAGCAAACGGGCAAAGTGGCGCTGAAGAAAAAAACGCCAATCTTTCTTTCCTGCGTCCTCGCTTGACCAACAAAAGCAAAAGGCATTCTATGAATGCTGTTCCCATGCTGACAGCAAGGATTTCATTTAAACTGGGTCAAAGGCGACAGGACTGCTCCTTTGTAACGACAGTCCACTGTGTCTGAGGTCTGAACACAAAATGAAGGCTCTGGGGGGTGGGGGGATGAGGGGATAAACCGAAGACTGGAAAAGTGCTCAGGCTGTTCGATGAACGGCAGAAAGCAATCGTCGAGCATCACAGCTTGCCCACCCCCCGTCCTCACTCCCTCCACCGCCTCCTTCTGACGCCCGGAGACTTGCTAATCGAATCATTCCACTCGGCTGGGCCCGTGAGGCCAAGGTGAAAACCCGGCGTTTATTCAGTTTTGCCCGCCGCCGACCAATCATATGTGTTCAATAATTAACCATCGGCGATAGCGCGGGCTGAACGGGCTGGCGGTTGGTGGGCAGCTGGCCAATTAAAACTGCTCGTTTTTTTCCTCCGAGAGCTCCCGGCCCGACCCGGCTGGCGTTTCGGCGCCCGTTTCAATCTGGAGTTGTTGAGCGCAGTGGAGGGTGAGGGTGCCTGGTGGTGCTATCGATCGCTTACTTCACCCATCGGCCGATTGCTGACCGGAAAGAAAAGGAAGACCACAACAGTTGGTGTGTATCGGAAAAGCAAACTGGTGTATAATTCGGATTTAAATAATGAATTTCCCACGGTAATGGGCATTATTATCATATTCTCTCTCTCTCTCTCTCTCTCTCTCTCTCTCTCTCTCTCTCTCTCTCTCTTGTGCGCGCGCGCGTGTGTGTGTGTGTGTGACAGAAAATGGGAAGGGCAAGCAGACAGGAAAGAGACAGACAGGACAAAGAGAGACGGGCGGATAAAAGAGGTGGTAAGAAAGAAAAACAAGACAGAATGACACAGTGACAGAAACAACGGGTAAGACAGGACAAAGTAGTTCCGAAGAGAGAGAGAGAGAGAGAGAGAGAGAGAGAGAGAGAGAGGCATGCTGACATCAACAGTTGACTTCAATTACCCAGTATCACCCTCCTAGTTTCCTTTACACAATTAAACGCACTTAGACACGCCACTCTTCTCTGTACGTGTACGGTGCTGGTGTGTAGCTTGCCAACAGCAGAGTAATTAACAAAATTCACCTTTTGCCCGCCAACGAATTACCATGGTTAATGAAAGAGGTCCAGAAAACATGCTCTTGGCAGCAAAGAGACTGCAGTAAGAACTCGAGTCCCAGTCCCGCTGCTGGCTGTCATTGGTCCGACTGGTTTTCTATGATTACAAGCAGCTTCGAAAGTCAATGACTACTATAAAAAAAAATAATAATAATGAATAATATGAACAAGAAAACAACATTCTTAACTGCTGATCTTCTTTTTTATAAATGAAAACTATATTTGATGATTTTCTGAAGATTTACAGTAGAAAAAAAAACAACACAATCGTCAAAGTTTCGGTCGTACAACGTCTTCGGGACGGATGATATGACTAAAACGTTGACAATTTCGGTTGTTTTTTTATCTACTGCAAATCTTCAGAACATCCTCAAAGATATTTTTGTTTTTCATTCATTAATTACTACTTTCGATAATGAGGTGGGGTTTCTCTACATCAATTGCCGTTTTCACATGGAATTATTAATTTTGTCGTCATCCAGCATAATCAGTAGCCTACTTGTTATAATTCAGGGAAAGTCAAGGGGCGGAGGAGGGGGAGGGATGGGCTCGTCTTCTATAATGCCGTGCACTAGACACGATGAATCTCGATCAGCTCTCCGCACCTACAACCCTTAAAGTATGGGACTTCCATTTTTCTTTTTTTTTTTTTTTTAATCTGAAATTTTCTTTTGGCTCACCTCACGATGCACTGAAGGCAGTGAATTGTTGTTTTGATGTGAAACGTTTTTTATTGCATGCACATGACAATTAATAATTTCTCGTCGAAACAATTACTATGACACGGCCATATGACAATATCTTATGCATTATATGAAGTTAAACATATGTTCATGAAGAAAAGAAAAATAAAGAAAAAACGAAAAACAGTGTTCTCATTCTGAACAGCCTGCCCCTTTTACGAAGTAGACAATAGTAACCGTGACCTTGAACACCAGTGACCTACCAAAGGTCTGCGGTGCCCCCTCATTCAGCCACGCTAAACGGCAACCAGCAAGGAATGCGAGTCATGGCTCACTCCCCGGTACACGGATGCCCACGGAGATGCCGAAGGGGATGGCCACTTTTCATGCCGGGCGCACGCCACATTAAGTGGCTGTCATGTTCGCTCGGAGTCCGCTGTGCCAGAATCGACGCCCCGCACGTGCTCGGATAGGGATGGGTCCTGTGCGGTGTCCATAGCACAAACCACGGCTATTCGTTACAGGGAAGGTCTTGCGTGAGTAGCGTTTCTTGGTTCAGCTCGACATGTTTTCATTTTGTATTAGAAAAAAAAAAAAGAAAAGAAAAGAAAAGAAAAGAGACAGAGAGAGAGAGAGGCGGGGAGGGGTGGGGGTGGGGAGGAGAGGGGCCAAATTGAGCTTCCTCTGTAATTCCTAATCGGTGCTGAAATGCGGTCAGAATCACGCTCACGGCTTTTGTAACATCCGACTAAAATATCATTTGTAAAATACGTTATTAAACGGATACTCAGACTCAAAACAAATTTCTAATGCTCTCTCTCTCTCTCTCTCTCTCTCTCTCTCTCTCTCTCTCTTGCAGCCCAACCTAAACACTCCTAGCAAAGCTCACTGAAAACGGCTCATTGTGCGCTCGAAAGGTCCACTGACAGATGAAGTTCAATGTCACTGACGTCAAGTCGAGAACAGCTTACGCGAAGAGCAAATTGGATGACGAAGACAATGGAGAATTGAACACAGTTACACTGGAACATCATTAGACGTCAGACAGTGACAATATTGCCTGTCAGTTATGCTGGAATGGGCAATCTTATAAAACAATGCACAACAATCGACAGGCCATCTTGAAAAGGAAAAAAAAAAAAAAAAAAGGATGAAGAAAAACGGAATAAAGGACGGTAACGAACAAATCAAGTTTGGACTGGCACTAAAGGGAGGCATTGTGTCACTGAAGTAAAGGCGGTAGTTCTGCTCCATCTTCCCCCAGCACATTCTTCCTGCTAACACCCAGCTGCCGACACGGACAGCTTATGCACAGTCGTGTTCGTGGTCTGTGGAGGCAGGCACAGGTGTGTAAACAGGTCTTAGCTTTACCGCATTGTCTGTCGACACTTTGTCCAGCACGGAAAATGTTGCCACTAAGCGCACATTTCTAGGTTCCAATTTGACGTCAAGCTGAGCTTTCAACAGCTTGTAATGCAGTGCGTATGATGGTATGGAGGCACGAAGGCCTAAGATCATGTAGTTTATGTAAGGTTGCAACATTATCAGTCGTGGTGTTTATTTCTACAGCGTGATTTACTTAACAGTCACATAGTTGCACTGCAATGGAGTCGGATAGAAAACGGTCATCCATTTTTTTTTTCAACTGACGTTTAGGAATATCTAGATCAATTTACACGTAGCGGATATCTAATATTTCTCTTCTTTAAAGCATTTTGAGAAAAAAGTATTCCTTTACCTTTACTGTATTCGTAATTAGTCTTCAATGTATTTTATATAAACATTGATTCGTCTATTGTATGTTCATACATTTATCGTAGTCTTCGAGCCAAAATACAAATAGATGCATACAGTAATTTGGTTTCAAAGTGAGGTGACTGCATGCGAAAATTGAAACAAGTTAAAAGAAAAATTACTATTCCGTCGAACGAAAGACACAAATTACACGACGAAACACGAGCATTTTGACCTCTTTGGTCTTCTTCCAAAAGAGGCCCAAACGCGTCGTCGTTTTTTTTTTTGTTTGTTTTTGTTTGTTTGTTTTTTGTTTTTTGTTTTTGCTGTCCCAACCTCTGCGCCACCTCAGAGGCAGTGCACCCCACGCCGCTCATTCCGACACCCCATCCACAGCCACAGTCCGGTCAGCCCCGCCGCAGCCCCGGCACCAGCAATCCACAGGGAGCAGTCAATGTCAAGTCGCCAAGAAGCAACCCACCGGAGAGACACTGCACTGCTGCCGATCACTTCGGTGGTGTTCAGTGGCGCCTGTTCTGATCTAACATACGCACGACACACCACCTACTAAGCCCCCTACTGACGACAATAATTGCTTAGTCGCGGAGCCGGCGTGAGTGAGCTCTCCCTCCGGAGGGCGCCACCACGTCCGTCCAACGACAGCCCCCATGGACTCGCAGATACCGGTGACCCCGACGGCACCAAACCAAGACCACAGACGTGGAGAGGACATCGAAAAATGAGGTCACCATGAGAGCAGGGCATGAAGAACCACAGAACCTGAGACGTTTTTTTTTATGCTGATCGATGAGAATGAGGATGATTAAGATGATGCTACGGATTTCCATTTCGGTCTGAGACGACATGACAGGGCTGTACTCTACGCTTCCTTTCATAATATATCCCGCGTCAACAGGCCCGAGAGATAAGGCACCTGCAGTGTTGATCAGGAAATTTGAGCAACACTGTCAGAAACGCATCCATTAAGTGGATGAAACTCGACTGTGTGGTCCCAGTCTTCCCAACTGAGTCCGCAGCAAACTCAACTCTGGGTAGGAGCCGGTCGGGGCAGAAAACCCACATGACTCTGATGGGATTCGAACCCACGACCTCCCAGCCGGGAGTCCGCGACGCTAACCACTTCGCCACGGCGGCTGGTCACGCGTCGTGTTTTGTCACATTAAGTAATGTTCCTCAAATAACTTCACCAATAACTCTAATAACTTCACCGATAACAACACAAAACAAATGCGCAAAACAAAATACCACAGTGGCTGTTAGCAGATGAACAGCATATATTTGATTCGATTGTTGTGAGTTTTGTCCAACAATGTCAGAATAACCTTCACGGTGAAGTACCTGTATATATAAACAATCTGATTTCCAGACAGACTTCACTAGAATTCTGATGAAAATCGAACGCACCCCCCCCCCCCCCCCCCCAAAAAAAAAAAAAAAAAAAAAAAAAAAAAAAAAAAGCCTTAAGTTTATTTCACACAACGTGATTCTTTTTTAAATAAGCGCTAATTATGTATGTATTTCGATCTGAGTCAGAATCAATCGGACCGAATCAAAAATACTTCCCAATCCACTGAGTTTTTCTACACAAGCGCTAACAGCATTCTGGTCTTAACTACTGTCACGTTAAAACATCTCAGCCTGTTCTAGTCATTTTTAAGAGGCAGATGTGTGTGTGTGTGTGTGTGTGTGTGTGTGTGTGTGTGTGTGTGTGTGTGAGCAAAACCATCGTCTTTTTGCTGAATGGAAGCGATTGTTTTTAACCCAAACGTGACAAAATGACGTCAAGTGCCTGTCAACCTCAGAAGAGCCTAGTCCTGTCAACAGATTAGCTACCATGTTATGAATTTATCATGTATCTTTATATATGGTCATTCTGTGCTTATTGTTGATGCTTTCTCTGTCAGGACTGACCTGTGTCTCCCTGTATTGTGAGAGCCGTGAAAGCGCCCAGAGTAGTCGGTCTGGCTGTAAAACTGAAAAATTATCACCGTCAAAAAAACACGCTGATCGTCGTTTTTTTTCACAACAGAATCACTCTTTAAACAACGCATTCTCGCAGTCCATTTTACCATCAAGATGCTCAACAGAATCACAAACTGTGACTGAAAGAAGAAGACATTTTAATGACGGGCTTCATTAGTACTTTATGGTTCTTTATCCATGATGCCAAGAGAAAACCGGTCTGGAAAGGACGGCTAGCGTAGCTGCTAGCTTTCAAACAAGGAACTAAGGTCGACCAAAGTCCTGTAGTTTATCGCCCATGCACGTCAGTGCCGCAAGCATGATGAAATAAAACCTATGGACACATTGAAGTGTCAAGACTAAAATCTGCAGCCAGTCGATTCCCAACGCTAAGACTTTCTGGGGAAAAAAAGTATGTCACCAACAAAGTCACGCAAGTGCAACAGACTGAGTTTGATGGAACTACACTGATCGTTAGGTCTGGGGAAGAACTGTGTTTCAGATAGATGGGAAGAACTGTTCGTCTAGAAGAAACGCAAAATTTACAAAGCTGCCTGTATGAAAAAAAATCTCGTTTCTCAGTCTTGTGTGTAAGTACTATAACTCGTAACAAAGTCACTCACTCATTTCTGCGCATCTGAACAAGTATACTGACACTATAAACAACTATAATAACGGTACAAACACAATATTCGCAGATAAGGGGTCCTGTTTCCCCTCAATTCCTACCCTTCGAGGTGCATGATACAGTTACGAAGGGGATATGGTACGACAGAGAAGGCAAAGCAACAGTACGGACCCCCATGCTGATTGAATCAACTGCGTGATTTGAATCGAGCCGCTGTTACATGATCAAAGCACAGGCTCACCCAGGGCCAGTAGTGGTGGACTCTATACCAAGCCAAACACATTGAAGGGGCGAAGATCTGACGCTGATTTTCTCGTCAAGAGTTTTGGCACGATTGCCACGCGGATCGCATGGTGCTGCAAGAGTGGAGTGCGTGCTATGATGTGTCTGGCAACAACAAATACACAAGGATCTCCGTGAACGCTATAATGTGTCTGGAAACACACAAACACACACACACACACACACACACACAAGGATCTCCGTGCTCGCGCTATGACGTGGCGGGCAATGGCAAGACGCACAAGGATCTCCGTGCACGCCATGACATGTGTGGCAATAGACGCACAAGGATCTCCGTGCACGCCATGACATGTGTGGCAACAGACGCACAAGGATCTCCGTGCACGCCATGACATGTGTGGCAACAGACGACACACAGGATCTCCGTGCACGCCATGACATGTGTGGCAACAGACGCACAAGGATCTCCGTGCACGCCATGACATGACATGTGTGGCAACAGACGCACAAGGATCTCCGTGCACGCCATGACATGTGGCAACAGACGCACAAGGATCTCCGTGCACGCCATGACATGTGTGGCAACAGACGCACAAGGATCTCCGTGCACGCCATGACATGTGTGGCAACAGAGACGCACAAGGATCTCCGTGCACGCCATGACATGTGTGGCAACAGACGCACAAGGATCTCCGTGCACGCCATGACATGTGTGGCAACAGACGCACAAAGATCTCCGTGCACGCCATGACATGTGTGTGGCAACAGACGCACAAGGATCTCCATGCACGCTATGACGTGTTTGGCAACTGACGGACAATGATCTCCTTGGGCTCCATGTCTGGTGTACGTTGTATGATGAAGACCTTACGTGGCATGATTTTGTCAGTCTTGCTTGGAAAATTCGTGTCCACATGACTTACTTCTCGTAATTCATCGAGTTCGTGCAGTCTTTATATTCCCTACATTTTTTCGATAGAACCCATATGGTGAGGGTGCTAGGTACGTACAAGGGTTCTTTTGGTAAAGAGGTGTTTCCTTCTAAAAAAAAAATTTTTAAAAAGGGGGGGGGGGGGGGGGGGGGGGGGGTGGAGTGGGGTATAGAAATGCAGCTGAAACAAAGTTTTGCATCTGGAAAAGGTACACAATCTCATTTTCGAGCTTTGTATGCATAGGAATTAACAGCGCCAATCATTTCACTGTTCTTCTGGAGTTGCACACCAGTTACATTATAAGTATTAAGCACGTTATTCACAGACATCGGACGTCACTTCTAAGGTAAGTACCTTGAGAAAAAAAAAAAAAAAGCAACAACAACAAACTTCCTGCTCATGATAAATCCAACAGTCACAATCTGTTGCAATCATATCTACTGAAAACCGAAGACTCCAAAGAGCCACTTCTTCATCCGCGCCCTAACAGGGTTACCTGATAGTTTGACTCGCTGGAAAGTAAACAACAGAAATGTGTGATAAATACCTCAATTACAAGTAATAAATATTTATGCACAATACTGAAAAAAAAGCTTTCAGAAAGAATGATTTAATAACAACGGTAAACAGGCTGCTATTTAACAGTCGCAATGTTTTCAGATTATGTCCCATAAGTGGCCTTGAATACATTGCCGAGAATTTGAGCTCCAACCGACCCTTCCTTAAAGTCTGAACTGAGCGTGTTCTGGATTATAAAGAAAAACTGAATATACACAGGACAAGCCCGGGCTTGGCAACAGACTAAAAGTTTGCAAGAGAACGTGCACGACACTCACACACACACACACACACACACACACACACACACACACACACACACACACACACTCTTTTACATGCGTGCATTCACGGACGCACCGCTCTCGTGCAAGAGAGGAGATAGAAGACAGAGAGACCGAATGAGCACAGAAACCGACGGACAGACAGACAGACATGAGTAGCGCTTCCATAACATGCAGAACATGAAGCTCTCCGAGCAGGCGGCGCTCTGAGAGCCCTGAGCTGGTTATGTGGATCGTTAGCACTAGACAGCAATTATCTCCAGCAAAGGAATGCTCTTCCCCGCCAGCCCAGTTTGAAGTGCACAAACAACCGACAACATTGACGATAACGGACGTTCCACATCTCCAGCAAAACATCACAGCCTTCTCACCAACTTTAAACTGCCACCTTCCAGACTCCAAAACTGCGCTCCGTTCGTTCGTTCATGTATTCATTCATTCATCCATTTATTCATTCATTCATTCATTCATTCATTCATTCATTCATTCATTCGTTTATTTATTTATTTATTCATTCACCCATTCATCGGTCTATTCATTTATTTATTTATTCATTCATCATTCATTCATATCATTCATTCATCCATTCATTCATGTCCGTTGTCCGTCAAACCGTTCCAACTCATTTGCTAGTTTGCTGGCCTGTTCCGCTGTGCCTCGTACATTTATTCATTCATTATACTTCTTCCTGAAACCATCACCTACGCTATTTTCTACCAGTTTGTATCAACTTTCAATTAGACAAGACACTTTACTTATCCCCTGATATTGCAAAGCTTTGGTCGCAGAGGTCAAAGTGCACAAATGAAATAAAACATGATATATCGTATAGCTCTGAAGATTCTCTGCTTGGGTTTAGGAAACTCGTAATTTTCATTCTGTATGTCCGCCGGATATGATGATTCCACTATCTCAATTCTCTCTCTCTCTCTCTCTCTCTCTCTCTCTCTCTCTCTCTCTGCTGTCTTGTGTGTGTGTGTGTGTGTGTGTGTGTGTGTGTGTGTGTGTGTGTGTGTGTGTGTGTGTGAGAGAGAGACTAGTCCTCCCTTCCTCCCTTCCCCCTCTCACCCATTTCTCTACCTCCACTCTTTCGCGCTGGGTTACCTGTAATCCCTCTGTCTTCCCCATCTCAGCTTTCTCTCTTGCATCATCACACCTCTGCCTACTCCCCTAACTTCCCCCATCCTCAGAAAGGCTTTTGGCCGTGTTTGATAAACTCCATTTCACATTATCCTCTCTCTCTCTCTCTCTCTCTCTCTCTCTCTCTCTCTCTCTCTCTCATCATTACCCTCCTCTCTGACAAGTGTTCCCCTCTCTTTCCCGCTTTCTCCCCCCCCTCTCTCGTATTGGTTTACCAACATCTCTCCTCTCTCCCCTCCTCTCCCGTACCATTTTATCTGAATCTCTAAACACACACACACACACACACACACACACACACACTGCTCGAGCGCGCGCGCACCTCGACTAGATCTATCATTTGTTATTAGCACAAAAGCAGATGTAACGGCGCATCTAACCGAGAGACAACGTGGCAGGCAACATCAATCCTGCAGGAAAAAAAACTTGGAGGAACAAGTACCGTTTTTACAGAGACAAACACAGCGATACTAATCGAAAGCTCCAGACTAAAAACCCTCGTCTTCAAAGCATCAGTACCGTCTCCCAGTTGCCTGGTTCTCGCATCCACCCAGGGGGAGAGAACTGGTTAGGAATATTGGCATTGGCACGGCACCACCACGCGCTACCTGGCTCTGGCTTGTATTTGGCTTGGTACCATTCCACGCTATCATAATATACCCCAGCACCCCTCTGACACGGCATGACATCCAGCTGCCGCGCGCCGTGCCCGTTAGTCGCTGAGTCAAACAGTCAAAATCTAACTTGACTGGTGCGGGGCAACAGAGTCCATCACGAACAGCAACACTCTCCGACCTCGACTTGGTGAAACCAAACTGCCCTCGCTGCCGGGAAGAATGAGCTTTCTTTTCCCGCCAGAACAACAAGCAAATTAGACATTTCAGTCTTGATTTTTATCATAAAAGCAGCAGCCGAGATGAAGCCGAGAGCATGTCGGGAAAAAAAAAAAACACACACACACACACAAACACACAAACACACACACACACACACACACGCCGGCACACACACACACACACACACACCACACACACACACACACACACCACACACACACACACGCACACAGCACACAGAGCACGCACGCGAGCACACACTCACGCATCACGCGTACACACTCACACACAATCACGCACACACACAACACACGCACGTATATAAACACACACACACACACACACACACACACACACACACACACACACACACACACACACACACACACACACAAAGGGGATGAAAAAACAAAATCGAAAAATGTGTGTGTAGAAATCCTGCAGGCTTATCGTTTTATTTTCAGTGTAATTTCAGTTGGCGGAACACCCATACGACTCTATCCGTGTGTCACAGGTCAGAGAAAAAGGCAACTCCTAAACAAATAACAAACACTATACAATTATCTACAAACTATATACTGCCATAGCCAAACTGACACAACGTCGTGCACAGAGAGTTATAAAAAAAAATGATAATAAACACTACTGTGTCCATTTCTCTAACCTTAATCGTACTACCCTTTACCCTCTTACCCCCCCCCCCCCCCCCCCCCCCCCCCCCCCCCCCCCCCTCCCCCCCCTCCCCCCCCACCACACACCCACCAAAAAAAGAGAAGAAGAAGAAGGAGAAGAAAAACAAAATAACTCGAAAACTTTATTCACTACAGACTGGAAAGCTAGTATTCACTCAGAACGGTGTTTAAGGCATCATTCTTATCTAATCGCCATGGCCCTGACAGCCCTAACAATATGGTCGGCTGGGCTATAAGCAACATTACCTTAGCTTACTAGCTAATAGCTAGATTACAACACACAAAGCTGACACAGTGCAAATTGTTTACAAAGGCTGAAGTATAGACACTTTCCAGAACAAACATAGATGAACCGAGTCACAAAGGCTGAAAAAACAAGGGACGATAAACAAAAGATAAAAGAAAAATCCATTTCAAGGAGACCAAGAGAAGAGAGGAAATTACCCCAGATAATGTCCAACAGGCGGAAATATGCGTACAGTGTACAGTGCAAGAGCCTCCTACATCCCCTGGGGATTATCATAAGTGATATGCCTGCATAATGAAGACAGTATCCCTCTCTAGATCACCGAAAAAATCAGCTGTCGCTTGTGAACTGTTCCGCTGCATGTGCAGATGTGAGAATTCAGTCACTTTGTGACAATGGCCAAGAGAAAGTCAGTGAAGATGTACCCGACTGTCGTGGAGTCCGATGGAGTCATCCTGTACTCAAAGAAAGAGAGACCAGACCAGATACAATATCCTCCTCAGACCTGCTATGCCTAAGTAAACGCAATCGTTGCAGTCACATTCAACCAGTCAAAGGGGCAAACTCGTTTCAGGCAATAAAAAACACAATAATAACAACAACAACAGCAACAGCAACAGCAACAACGAACTCACTTTATTTCAGTCAGTTGAATACGTCATACTCACATCAGGGAAAAAAAAAAACAAAAAAGCAAAAACGGCAGACGTAGTCAACTGAAGACGGCAAACTCATTTCCACCAATCAAAAAGGGCAAACTCATTTCAGTCAATGATTACGGTTCTTTGGTCGTTGAAGTGAGAAATTCAGTTCAGTGCTAAAAATGGCGACCTCACCTTCACTTCGAAAAAGCCCATTTCAGTCGGTATAAACGACTGACAATTTCATTTACTGTCCGTCCGTAAAAACTGCGAACTCATTTTTTTTTTTAATGGTAATTAGACGCCAAACTCCTTTCGGCCCGTTAAATCAGCAAACTTATTTCACGACGGTAAACGGGGGTAGGGGGTGAGGATCAAGACAAATTTTTGTCTGTAAAAGCAGTAAACTCACACCCATCATTAACAATTAAACGACAAACATATTACTGTCTGTAAAGATGCTCAAAATCATTTCTTTCAGTAAAACTTGCAAAACTGGTTTCAGTCGGGGACAAAGGACAAAACTCAGCGTGTTGCTCTGTATTCACACGTAATGTCATCAGTTCCTCCTTGGGCCACACACTCCACCTCTTCACCACGTTCCGTTTGAATCAGTTCAGCACTTTTGTGTGGGTGTGATGCTGCTGACAGACAGACACAAACCAACCGACACGGACGAAAGGGACAAACGAATCTACAAGACAAAAACACCACGCGTTTCGACCTGTTTGGTCTTCTTCAGGCACGATAAACAACATTCAGGACAATAAAAACGAAGAACGAGCAGTCACTTATCTCCTCAAATTGGGCGCAAAAATGGACTTTGAAATGGACAGCGAAATAGGTTTTTTTTTTCCTTTCATGTTTGTTTTAATTTCCGCCTGCAGTCACCTAGCTTTGAAAGTAAGACGCACAGGTGAGTACCTAGCCTCTTTGGCGAAGGTAGTAATGGCAAACTCTTTTAAGAAGAAGAAGAGAAACAAACGGTACGAATTTCTCCGTTATCTTTTTCATCTGTGACCGAAAAAGAAAACTTCTACAGCTGCCCTTTATCCCCCAGGCCACCCCTTCTTTCCTCCAATTCCCTTCGCTTCCCATTTCCCCTTCCCTTGCCCCTTCCACAAGTCCTCTTCCTCTTTTCTAGCGACATCCCCCCTCCCCTCTCTCTCTCTCTCTCTCTCTCTCTCTCTCTCTCTCTCTCTCTCTCTCTCTTCCTACACAGTTTTCGCGATCTATCTATACACCAAAGTCACTCACTTTTGGCCAGCGCTCAAACGGAAAACAAACCACGTCGTTTAATTAAAAATGGTTTGCAGAGTAAATCTCTTTTTTTTTCATGCAAAGGTTTGCACAGTAAGACAATCAAACCCCCCCCCCCCCCCCCCCCACCTGTTTCGCTGTATGTACGGCAAAATCTCTCTCTCTCTCTCTCTCTCTCTCTCTCTCTCTCTCTCTCTCTCTCTCTCTCTCTCTCTCTCTTCCCCCCCTCCCTCCCTCTCGCAAAATAGGTGCCACCCCCACTCCTCACCTGTTTCACAAAGACAGTCAAAAAAACACACAGAAAGACCGTACAATGATATACAGTATTTTACAAGTCGGCATCACCTCGTTTTTCAGAAGAATCCAGTATCGATGTGATTTACAACAGTTGTACTGACCTGTCCTATTCCGTTCCACCCTCTGCTTCCCCCTTCTACTCTCCCACCTCTCCTAGTTTAACGGCCTGCACCTACGTTAGCAAGGTAACTGGCAAAATGTTGGCGTTAAGCGCGCGCGCGCGCGCGCGCGCGTGTGTGTGTGTGTGTGTGTGTGTGTGTGTGTGTGTGTGTGTGTGTGTGTGTGTGTGTGTGTGTGTGTGTACGTGCACGTGAAGTACCGACCTGTTCAAGCTCCAAACCCCAAACGTTCTGAATATAAACTACTTTGGCGATGGTACCATAAAGTACTGGGTATGTAATTCCTTGCAACTTTCATTTTTCGTTCGACGGAACAGATTAATACGAGTTTGGCTACTTGAGTCTCTCTCTTTCTCTCTCTCTCTCTCTCTCTCTCTCTCTCTCTCTCTCTCTCTCTCTCTCTGTCAGTGCGTGTGCAAAGGGTGTGTGTGTGTGTGTGTGTGTGTGTGTGTGTGTGTGTGTGTGTGTGTGTGTGTGTGTGTTCTTGACGCAACATTATTTAGAAAATGAAAATTCTTCCGCGTGCATCATTCATATTCCAATAATGTGAAACCGTATACACCATTCTCGTGGCAGATGGCTCTGCTTCGTCGCTTTTTTTACATCTCTGACCTCTTGCCACTGACTGCCATTTGTCCAACACGTGTTACTGACTACTCACTGAAATCACACGGAAGAAGACGAGGCTGAGAGTAAAAAAATGCCTGTGATTCTTCCAACTAGTCTGAGGACATTACAATGGGCGGAGTGTGACAGAAAAAAAAAAATACTGGCTGGACGCAATCAGAAAGGAATTCCTTTCTGACATCCAGCCTTTAAACACATTTATCTTTGTTCAT
>JADBJO010001172.1:347500-367500 GCA_016801955.1 Conus betulinus
CGATGACGAGGCAAATTCGGTTCCATTCATACATCGTTCGTCTTGCATTGTTTCCTTTTCTCCCTATTTCTCTTCCATTACCCTTGCCTCAGCAGGTGCCCCCACCCCTACCTCTTCCTGTTCAGAAAGACCAAGCATCAAGTCAATTCTACCTGGCAGAAAATCAGCCCCCTGTTCTTTCCGAGATGGTTCGCGTTTGGATGGGATTTAAAACACAAACTGGCTAGTCAGTCAATCGTGTGGTCCCGCTCTCTCTACCCCCTCCTTCCCCCGCCCCAACTCTCCACCCTCCCCTACCCTTTCATTCCTCTCTGCCTGTACCCCATTCAGCATTGTCATTTGTGGTGTAATTGCTTTGACTTTGTTCTCCAGCGCTTCAAGCTCCCAAATCCGGCAAGCTGTACGTAAACAGAAACTTCCTGCTCTTAAGCATAAACTCTGCTAAACAACGTAATAGTTTTTGTTCTTGTTTGTTTCGTTTTTATTGTTGGGATTGTTTGGGTGGACATTAGCATGCCCAGAATAGCAGACTGCTGCCTTATTTTAGAGTTAAAGGCCATTCCCAGTTTAAAATTCCATCCCAACTCCACACTTTTAAAGAATTTCCCTAAAGCAACAGAACAGATTCCTTTCAAGTGTGTTGTGTGTCTACGTGTGATTGAGATGGGGTGACAGGGGGAGGGGGATGATAAGGGGCGGGGGAAGGCGTAAGGTGCAGGGGCGATATTTTCTAGAAGTACACCAGCAAATACGTGCTTCGGTTTTCTTCATGAATCTGTGACTACGGTGAATCTGCCACGTTATTCTGACGCTGCTTTTCCTCTGAAGCTAAAACAACTTCTATCTTGACCGCCTGCCAGTTAGAGCCATCTGTGCAGGCATGCATGACATGTTGAGGACTACCGGCTGAAACACACGAAGAACACCACGTCTGTGTGTCATAATTTGGCCTCTTTCCACCACCTCCATTCCCGAGACGGCAGCGGCCCCCCTCTAAGAAGTGTGTGATGGTGGGGTGATTTTTCTCCACACATCCACACACCACGGAGAAGATTACGAACAGTTAGCATGGTATCATTACGCGCTGTCTGGCTCGGATTCCATTTGGCAGGGTACCATATCATCCCTATCACAACGTACTGACGCCCACACCTTTTCCTCCCTATTCCATCCCACCTCACCCTCCTTCCACATCTCGCTCTTACTTTCACCCTCGTTAAAACATACAGTCGCTGAATCATTCCGCTGTGTCATAGGTCAAACAGCAGAGACAAGCTTAAAAAGTAAAGCTGACACAGTCTATTGTGACAAAACTCTTGATCCTTCAACTTATAAACGAAACCTGACAGAGAGCTCGAATCTGGACGAGTTTCACGCTATAAAAACTGAGCAGCACAGACTTTTCCATCAGAACACAGCATCAGAAAAGCAGCACATGCATCGTTACCTGAATGTATTCAGTGAGGTACTCACCACTACGATTGTCAGGATCTGTTTATCTCTGTCACGATGCTACTCCACGTTGTCGTGATATGTGCCAGCGATCTATACCCCACCCACCGCTTTCTCAGTAGCGCGCACCTGAGAGATCCACGTTTCTTGCAAGCAAGAAACGCAGCGGAACCCGAAACTGACCGATAGATTTATCCAGTATATTGCTGATCCAAACTTTTACAAATGGCACACACGCAGGACAACTAAAATGGTGCGATATGCTTTTAACTGCCACCAAACCAGTAATATTTTCGCGCGATATCTATAAAAAAAAAAATTACACACACACACACACACACACACACACACACACACACACACACACATGTGCATCTTATTCCCGTTAACAAATGAAAAAGACGAAATCTTTCAGTTTGTTACACACTATACCAACCTCCTTACACACACACACACACTTACACACACACACACACACACACACACACACACACACACACACACACCCCGCCTGTCCCCTCCCTCTCCCTTTCCCCATCCACCTACCACCTACCATCACCCCTGTCCCCTTTCCCTTACCCTCGCTTCGAATATACGATTCCCGTCGCCATACTGTTGCATAAGAAATGCAATAATGCCACATGACATTGATTCACTCTTCATGTGCCCATATGCTGATGAGTAGCCATACTAAATTTGGAGATCAAAGGAAAATTGTGGAATCGCAGAGGGAGCAAGATGACAGACACAATGCGGCCTTCATATGTGGGCGGATGAAAGTCTTCTGACCCAGCCTGACTGAAGATTCCTCCACTGTTCAACGTCTGCATGGACAGTAGCACATTAAATGGAAGAAATCCTTCAGGACTTCAGCCCCTATACATCCAGCGAAAGGGCGGCCTCGGGGCAGCCTGCTTTTTCTCGGTAACATCAGAAGCTGCGAAAAAAAAAAAAAAACTCACCAACACAGACTGGAGTAAGCATCAAGTAACCATAAATGCACTCAAGAAAGCGCAAAATTTTCCACCAACGTCGAACACTGATGTTTGCAGGCAAACGTAGGCTTCACAGAAACGCGTGAACTACGAAAAACGATGCTATTTTCAAATGACGTGAACCATTTTACGTGACTGGTTGTGTCATACCTGTAGCTACTTTCGTACAATGTTCTTAACGAAGCAGGTTAACATTTCAACGAGTCAGAATCCCCCCGTCTGATTCAGGGCCATACCACGGATCCGCCGGGCAAATATACTGGGTTTGTTCTTACACCCTATTCCTTCTTTCGACGAAGTTTGGTTAAAGTAGTGTTGGAGTTTTTGCATAATCATATGACAAGCAAAAAACAGACGTAGATGAAAAACATCTCCTCGGAAGGGTTAAGTAGGGAATGGAAGTGAGCTTTGAAGAAAGCAATGCCTTGGTGAACAGTTCTCGTCGATCCTCAGCAATCCACATCAGGTCGAACAGACGGACACTGGAAGACATGGACCACTTCACGTGTCATCGTAACATTGTCAGCAAATGCGGTGGCTAAACTAGGGAGGTCGACTTTGGTCTGATCAGATCATATTGATTTTTGCCCAAGTAAGTCTCGGCTGTGATTTTAAGTATTGGGTCCACCGATAGAGAGGGAAAGGGGCGAGGGAAGCTGGGGGGGGGGGGCGGGGGGGGGGGGGGGGAGGAGCTGGGGGGGAGAAGAGGATAGTTGTGAGGTTTGAGAGAGAAATCTTTTTTGTCTCATTACTCTGTGGACGTTTGTTCATTGGTGCGTACGTTGTTCGTAAGTGCATACTTCCCAATGTATGCGCGAGTGTGAACTGGATACGTTTTTAAAACCGTGGGGTTGCTAGTGGCTGTTCAACGTCTGAATGGGTTTTCTGATTAATAAAAGTACCATCCAGGGCCACAAAAACAATACAGTATAGTGTAAAACTGTACAGATGGGAAATGGGTGTCAAAAAAAACTACGACTATAAGTTTTTGATACCTTGCTTTCAGTTGCAAATTGGAACTTTTAAGAGCCCCCCAACAAACATTTAAGTTACTGTTATATCATAAGGCTTGTTGCTACTTTAAGTCATGCACCCATGTGTGCTTCTCGTACATCATTTGCACAGGTATGATGTCTTTCCTGAATCTTCTTCCTGTTGTTTTTTTTTCCTCCAAGGTTGCTTGTTTTAAGGCGTAGTAGAACAGCAATACAAACCAGCGAAAAAAAAACAAGTTACAAGTGTATGAGTGTAAGAAGATGATGTGGGAAGCGACGAGAGAGAAAGTGAGAATAAGGTCACACACACACACACCGTGGGGGAGGAGGGAGGGGGGGGGGAGAGAGAGAGAGAGAGAGAGAGAGAGAGGCAGAGAGCACAGCAAGAAGTAAAGTGAGGAAGGACATGGTAATACATCTATAGAGATGCATGGTTTAGCTGATGCATAATGTAACCATTATAAAAATTTTTTTACAATAATCGTAACCGTCTAAAGAGAAATGATCAAATCACACTCTTCTGTGATTTTCGAAACAAACTGAGTAATCAAAGGATGAACAGAATCAAGTATTATTTTGGGAAATTTAGTTTAACATTTCCCACAAGAAAAGGACCACAGACTGAGACCGCAGAGAAACGTTCTGCCCACTCCTGTTAACTACCTCGCTTTCCGTATCATTGCTTGCTATCTATCCAGGGGTACTGTTAATGGCTGGACTTACCTCTTCTTTTGTTTCTGCCTGGAAAACAGTCCTTGGGCATTATGGTATCAGTGGCTGATCTGACAGACTAAAAAGCAGCCCGGTCCCGACTAACAGTTAATGTGTATAAATGCAAATGGGTGAGACCAAGGACAAAGGGCGTTTATGAATGGACACGATCACGGCAGATCTGCATTCTGTGCGCCCCTCGGTATCTGTTTGATCGATTGTCAGATTGGGAGATGGGAAGGGTATGGTTGCAAGGCGTGAGTATTTGGAAGCTAATGCGTGCGTGCGTGCGTGCGTGCGTGCGTGCGTGCGTGCGTGCGTGCGTGCGTGCGTGCGTGCGTGCGTGCGTGTGCGTGCGTGTGCGTGCGTGCGTGCGTGCGTGCGTGCGTGCGTGCGTGCGTGCGTGCGTGCGTGCGTGCGTGCGTGCGTGCGTGCGTGCGTGCGTGCGTGCGTGCGTGCGTGCGTGTGCGTGCGTGCGTGCGTGCGTGCGTGCGTGCGTGCGTGCGTGCGTGCGTGCGTGCGTGCGTGCGTGCGTGCGTGCGTGCGTGTGCGTGCGTGCGTGCGTGCGTGCGTGCGTGCGTGCGTGCGTGCGTGCGTGCGTGCGTGCGTGCGTGCGTGCGTGCGTGCGTGCGTGCGTGCGTGCGTGCGTGCGTGCGTGCGTGCGTGCGTGCGTGCGTGTGCGTGCGTGCGTGCGTGCGTGCGTGCGTGCGTGCGTGCGTGCGTGCGTGCGTGCGTGCGTGCGTGCGTGCGTGCGTGCGTGCGTGCGTGCGTGCGTGCGTGCGTGCGTGCGTGCGTGCGTGCGTGCGTGCGTGCGTGCGTGCGTGCGTGCGTGCGTGCGTGCGTGCGTGGGCTCGCAGGGAATGGGGTGGAAGGGGAAGAGGAAATGTTTACGCATGTGCACGAATGTGGATGAGATAACGTGTGAGACATACACAAGGAGATCGGTCAGAGAGAAGAGAGGGAGAGGTATGTCGAGACAGGAAGAGAAAGAGGGGGGGGGAGGGGGGGGGGGGGGGGGGGGGGGAGACAAAAGAGGATGAGAGAACCAGAAGAGACACAGAGACAGACAGACAGACAGAATTTTATGTATGGGACGGGAGACGGCGGCTAAGTGGGGTGGGGGGGGGGGGGGGTGGAGGGAGGAGGGTGTGTGTGTTGTGCGTGCGTGCGTGCGCGTGTGTGTGTGTATGTGTGTGTGTGTGTGTGTGTGTGTGTGTGTGTGTGTGTGTGTGTGTGTGTGTAGGGGTGGGGTGGGTTAGTGTTCGCGCGCGAGCGCATGCGTGTGCGCGTGTGTGTGCGCGCGCATGGATTTGCCTAAATGTGTGTCTTCGTGCATATGTGCGCGCATGCGTTTTTCTACGCGTCTGTATTTACATATAGAAGCTATTCACTTTCGGAATGCTTAAGAATCCTCGAATTTTGATGTCCACAATGGCGTTTTGCAGTCAAGTGACCGCAAGGCATTTTAAAGGTGAAATATGTGAAGTCCAGTCCTATGACACAGCAGAACGACAGCGGAGTGACAGACTAACAAATCACAACTGCGAAGGCTTGTTACATGTCTCCTTGTGTCAGAAAGTGACTTACTTTCAAAAGAAAATCGGTTAATGCTGATGGCTGTTCTCAGAAGGGGTCTGACTAGTAATGGCAGAAACTCATCCTCACACTAAAAAAGAAAATCTGTTAATGCTAAAGCGAATATCACTACTAGTACTACGATGACTACTACTTCTACTACGACAACGACGACTATTACTACTTCGATAACGAGGACACTACTACCGGTACTGTTGCTACAACTACTACTACTACTACTACTACTACTACCACCTACGACTACTACTACTACTACTACTACTACGACTACTACTACTACTACGAAAACACTACCGTTACTGCTACTGCTGCTGCCATTACAATTACTAATACTACTGCTGCTGCGGCTACCGCTGCTGCGATTAGTTTCCGATTTGTTTTCCGGTTGTCTTCGCAGTTTCCCTGTTGCTGTGCACAACCACAAAGCTGCCCTTAGATGTTTGTCTTTTTTGAGTGTGTGGATGAGGTTTTTTGAGATTTTCTCAATCGTTTACCATTGCTTTTCTTGTTCTTTCTTTCTTTTAAACAAAGGACGATGATGTTTGTGCAGGCAGGTACACGATGTACTGCAGACTGACACGTTCAGATCGATAAGGAATCGAACACGACAGGTGACGTTACATGAAGGTCAGGGCTTAAGTCATCCGGCCAGCTACACTAGCCGTTAGACACGATGACTAAATGAAGTGGTAGACAGAGAGAATGGAGGAGGAAGGGGGGGGGGGGGGGGGGCCGTGTTCGAGCGTAGAGACGACGAAGTCAGGTGGGTGTTACTTGAAAAGGGTTACAAGGTTGCTTAACCACTTCAAAATACGAAATAAAAGAGAGAGAAAAAAAAGAAAGAATGAAAAAAAAGCAGAATAAAAGTGGGAGAAATATCACGGTGAAAATCTATTGGTTTTTTTTTTTTTTTTCTTTGTCTTTCTGTTCGACTGCCGTCTTAAATGTTGTTTTTTTCTTTTGTTTTCTGTAATGCATTCTTTTCATCTGTGTGTGTGCGTGCGCGCGCGCGCGCGCGCGCGTGTGTGTGTGTATGTGTGTGTGTGTGTGTGTGTGATGGGTGGGTCCCAAATATATGTATGTTTATCTATCTGTCTGTAAACTAGTTCTGTAATGTTGAGAGTGTGCGCTTGCATTCGTACGTCCATGTATACATGCGTGCGTGCTAGCGTGCGAGCAAGCGAGCGAGCGTGCGCTACGTGTGTGCATGCGTGCGTGCGTGTGTGCATGCGTGCGTGTGTGCGTATGTGTATGATTGGGTGGGGTGCCCGGTATGTGCATGTGTCTCAGTCTTTAGACTAGTTCTGTGACGTTGAGAGTGCATGCGTGCTTCCTTGAATACATGAGGGCTTATGAGTGCGTGCGTGCGTGCGTGCGTGCGTGCGTGCGTGTGTGTGTGTGTGTGTGTGTGTGTGTGTGTGTGTGTGTGTGTGTGTGTGTGTGTGTGTGTGTGTGTGTTCCACGTTCCCCAGCATCCCGAACCAATCATGCAATACGTCCATTTTCTTGCTTCCTCCTCGTCAAAACGCAGCACTACAACGAAAGGGCAAAAAATCGACGTTGATGTGACGAACAGAACAGGGACGACAGGTAGTTGGCAAAAGCTTCACTCTGCCAGCGAACAAAAATCGGAAGGAGAACGTGTATATTTGCGAGATACTTGGCGCACGTGCGAGAATGTCCCTCAACCGATCGCATTACAGATAAACCCAGCAAAGTGTGAGAGTCCCCTGAAAACCGATCAGCCTGCAGAAAAGAGAGGAAATAAAGCAGATGGAGATTTATTAGCCGCCCGGTAAAAGGAAATAAGAGTGTGTAGATAAGCTGCCTTCATCAATTCCTCCAATGCCCTCCCTCTCTCTCTCTCTCTCTCTCTCTCTCTCTCTCTCTCTCCTCTCTCTCTCTCTCTCTCTCTCTCGCTCTAGACCATCTCACCATAGACATCTAATTCTTAAAAGTTTCTGCTTCAATCAAACACACGCACGCACACACGCGCGCACGCACGCACGCACACACGCGCACGCACACGAATGCACGCGCACACACACACGCACGCACGCACGCACGCAGGCACGCACACACACACACACACACACACACACACACGAAGATAATAAAGTGTTCTTGTCTTGATTTGACTTGACACACACGAAGACACACACACACACACACACACACGCGCGCGCGCGCGCGCGCGCGCGCGCACGCACGCACGCACGAACACACACACACACACACACACACACACACGCCGTAAAAGAGGTGTGCGTGCAATGGCAGATGAGCAGTGTGTATTGCATTTCCTTCAACGAGGTTCAGGGAGGCATGCGCTCCGAAATGTCCATTATCATTATATTTATAAGATGTAAGATGCGCGCGCGCGCGCGCGTGGGTGTAAAAGTGTGCACATTCATATGTGTCTATGTGAGTGTCTGTGTCTGAGTGTATGTGTCTGTGAGTGTACGTTTCTCTCTCTCTCTCTCTCTCTCTCTCTCTCTCTCGCCTTCACCATCTCTCCTCCCCTCGTTCCTCCGGTCACCCTCCCTATCCCCTCCCTCCCCCCCCCCCCCCCCCCCCACACACACACACGACGGGTGACCGCGCGCGCGCGCGCGCGCGCGCAATATTGGTATAGTACGGTGTCGTGTGGTCTCGTGTAATGTGCAGTGTAGTGTGGTGTGATGTGGTATTGTGTGGTTTTGTGCATTAATGTGTGGGGGAGGGGGTGTCTGTAAAATAGCATGACAGTGATTGTATGCATGCGTGCCTGTTTATATCTCAAGGCCTAACAACTGACATCTTCCCCTCAGCCCCTACCTCTGCCAACACACACACACACACACACACACACACACACACACACACACACACACACACACACACATACACACACACAAATCTCGGAGTAAGAGTAATCAAGCCGACAAACGCAGGAAACAGACAGCACGGTGTGAGCCATAAAGCGACGGGCATCACGTGCCCCTCAGGGCGTTTAAAACAACAAACTGGCACACGCATTCCATGCCTCCAACGCACCACCACACACTACCTACCATCAAGCGAAGTACATGGTTCTGTGACTGACTATGGCTCTACGGGACGCCCAATAGTACGTACTGCTGGTGTTAGCTGGGTAGCGAGTGCCTGCCTCTCCTCTTTTCCCTCCACACTTACAGTCAACAATGTAGGGCACAGCAGAAAATAGCTGAGTACAGAAGAGCACCGAGGTGGCTGGGTGGGTGGTGGGAGAGGAGAGGGGAGCAGAGAGACAGAGACAGACAGACAGACACTGGTCGACAGACAGAGAGGAAGGTAGGGGAGGGAGACAGGCGAACTGAGGGAGATGCGAGTGTGAATTGAAAGGGATAGGGGGTATAAACCTAATAGGTAGATACGTGCGTGCGTGTGTGTGTGTGTGTGTGTGTGTGTGTGTGTGTGTGTGTGTGTGTGTGTGTGTGCGTGCGAGCATGCCTGCGTGCGTGCGTGTGTGCTAAACCTAATTAGACACTGTGTGTGTGTGTGTGCCCGCACATGCGTGAATGTGTGTCCGCACATGCGTGAAATGTGTGTGTGTGCGTGCGTTTCGCGCGTGTGTGTGTGTTCAGACAGAAAAGGAGAGATGATAGAAAGACGGCGGTGACTGCTGTTCTTCTTTCATCTGCCCTTGTACAATGCAAACACAGAAACAGGAGGAAAATTTAATGGGCAACACGTCCTCGATTCTCGGTAAGTGGCGTCACGTGTGACACATGTTTACACTATAAGAGACACAGGCAGCACGTGCTTTGCACGAACAGTGCACAGGTGTCGCCACTTTACAGATTAAAAGATGGTTGAAGTCAGCCCCCCCCCCCCCCCCCCCCCCCCCCCCTTACCTTTCTCTTTCCCAGTCAGATCGATTACCTCGGTTGAACTGAATCATGCCTGCACTTTCCGTTATTACAGCCCCCCCCCCCCCCCCCCCCCCCCCCCCTCCCCTCCCCTTCCTTTTCCCTGCTACCCAGTGTTGGTCGTATTTTTCTCTTCACCACAGAGATCAAGGAAAAGATTACAGTTATGTGTATGCAGATTCGTCTTTGTTTTTTGGAAGTTGGCAAATATTACCGCTGTGTTCTTGTTTACACGACCTTGCATGTGCCCTCACACAGGTACAAACGCAAGCCTTCCTACACTCATGCTCGAATGCATGCGCAGGCGCAGGCACACACACACACACACACACACACACACACACACACACACACACACACACACACATGCAAGTACACACACACATCATCATCATCATCATCATCATCATCATCACAATTATCATCATTATCAACATCATTTGCAACTAAGATTACTCTGATATAGTAGTGCACGCGCTAAGATAGAGAGGTGTGTGGGGTGTGGGTGGGGGGGGGGGAGTGACAGAGAAAGGAAAGGAGACAGACAGACTGACAGACAGTGCGTGTGTGTGTGTGTGTGTGTGTGTGTGTGTGTGTGTGTGTGTGTGTGTGTGTGTGTGTGTGTGTGTGTGTGTGTGTGTGTGTGTGTGTGTGTGTGTGTGAGAGAGAGAGAGAGAGAGAGAGAGAGAGAGAGAGAGAGAGAGAGGTAAAGGTGCTGCATGCTGTTGCTCTTTCATCTTGCCCTCTATACAATTCATAGAAACAGGAGGAAAATTTAATGGGAAACATGTCCTCGACCCTTGGTGAGTGGCAAAACGTGTGATACATGTCTACACATAAACATACACGGGCAGCACGTGTTTTGCACGAACAGTGCACAGGTGTCGCCTGTTTACAGATTAAAAGATGGCTGAAGTTTCAGAGCCCACCCTCCCCCTCACCCCTTTCTCTTTCCCCAGTCAGACCAATGACCTCAGTTTAACTGAATCATGCCTCCACTTTCCCTTATTTTACAGCCCCCTCCCTTCCCCTTACAACCAGTGTTGGTCGTATTTCATTCAGTCTTCACTGGAGAGATCAAGGTAAAGATTACAGATATTTTTATAGGAATGTAAGAGTCGTCTTTGTTCTTGGAAGTTGGCAAAGAAGTTGGCAAAGGTAACCACTGTGCTCTTTACACCGCTTTGCATGCGTGCTGCTGACCTGTGTACCAATGCAAGGGCTGTCCATATTCGCGCTTGAACGCACGTGCGGGCGCACACACGTGCACCTGCGTGAGTGCATGCACACAGACACATCATCATCATCATCATCATCATCATCAATCATCATCATCATCATCATCATCATCATCAAAATCATTATCTCATATCACTTTAACATAGTGGCAGGTGCTAGGACAGAGAGAGGCGATGTTCGGGGAGAGTGAGAGAGAAAGGGAGGGTGTCAGACAGACAGACAGGCAAAGAGAGAGAGAGGTGGAAGTGGGCAAAGGTGAAGCCTGCTGTTGCTCTTTCATTTTGCTCTCTGTACAATTCAAAGGTAGAAACAGGAGGTAAATTTGATGGGCAACAGGTCCTCGACCCTAAGTAAGTGGTGACACGTGTGACACATGTTTACACATAAACATAACAGGCAGTACGTGCTTTGCACGAACAGTGCACAGATGTCACCAGTTTGCAGATTAGAGACAGCTGAAGTTTCAGACCTCCTTTCCCACCCCCCCCCCCCCCCCCCTCATCCACCCAATCAGATCGATGACTTAAATTTAATTAAATAATGCCCCCCCCCCCCCCCCCCCCTTTCCCTTATTACAGCCTTCTCCCCCTTCTCCCTACAACCCAGTGTTGGTCGTATTTCACTCTTCACGGGAAAGATCAAGGAAAATATTCCAGATGTTTTATGTGTATGCTCGAGTCGTCTTTGTTTTTGGAAGTCTGTACAGATGATCGTTCTGCTTCTGTTTACACAACCTCGCACACGCACTCAAGCAAACACACGCACGCACACACACACCCATGCTTGACGCACACACGCACAACACACACACACGCGCGCGCGCGCATCACACATCACACACACACAACACACACACACACTATGATCATGACATACACGCAAAGACACAGGCTGATACCACTATGAGTCATGACACAGGGAGCAAAGAGGGAGGCGGAGAGGGAGTGGGAGTGATAGAGGGAGGGAAGGAGAGAGAGACAGAGAGAGAGAGGAAAGGAGAGGGAAGGAGAGAGAGAGAGAGAGAGAGAGAGAGAGAGAGAGAAACACACACATACACACAGATGCATGCAGAGATTGAGAGAGAGAGAGAGACGGGCAACGGGCGAGCGAGCGAACAAGAGAGAAGCAGAGACACAGACAGACAGACAGACAGAGAATGTTCCCGGTGCTCGTTACTCTACCATAGGAATATTTTGCTAGTCTATCTTTGCAACAGTCGTATCGCTCAAAGGACAGGTGACTGCTGGTATAGCAATCGGCAAAGGAACTGGCTCAGCGGACAAAGCTCTCACCCAACAAACGAGAATACCCGGGATCTTGGTTCGACTTTCTCACAGGGCGACGATTTTTGCCCCCCACCCACCCCCCACCTCCACCCCACCCCCTTCCTCCCTTCCTCCCTCCCTCTTCCCCACTTAGCCTAAAGTGGCTGGCTGCCGGTCTTTCCGTATCAGAGAATCCACACAATATGAGAGCCGCCATGGTGAAGTACTATAGACTAGTCTCCTTTCAAAAGTTCACACACACACACACACACACACACACACACACACACACACACACACTGAGAGAGAGAGAGAGAGAGACGGACGGAGAGACTGAGACAGGCAAGGACAGACAGACAGACAGGACAGAGAGAGGGGTAGCGTCATAGAAGGGCGACGTACTCTGCCTGAGAAGTACAGGCCGCTTTCACACAACAGAAATCCGCAGTGACCATAAAAAAATGTTTAACGGCAATACTGAACACATATGCCTGACGTTCTGAAGGAACATCAGTACTCCGGTTTGTGGACAGGGACCACGGGACAGTCATTTTTACCTTCTGGGGTCATGAGGGTCATCGGACTATACAGCTCGCGAAAGTTGTCACAGTTAACCGTGCACGTGCACAGAATACTGATTACCAGATCACAAGTACATTAAAACACAAATGAGTCTCTGGAGTTCTTCTATCCCTACTCCTTTTTTTTCCCCTTTAATCCAAGAAACGTGTTGCAGAAAACGTGGTGTTCAGTAATGGAAGTATAAAATCAGTACTATTTTGTTGTTGAAAATTAGTGATGATTGAAAATTAGGCCTAAGATCAAATATTTCAAGAGTGATTTCTTCTATCCGTATTGTGTGTGTGTGTGTGTGTGTGTGTGTGTGGGTGTGTGTGTGTGTGTGTGTGTGTGTGTGTGTGTGTTGTGTTGTTGTTGTTTTTTTTTCGTTTAAGAAATATTTTTTGAAGAAAACGTGTGATTCAGTAATGGAAGTATGAATGAATACCCTTTACCTTTTTTTCGGGCGCCGGGGGGGGGGGGGGGGGGGGGGGGGGGGGGGGGGGGGGGGGGGGGGGGGGGGGGGCAGAAATTAGTGACGGTTGATAAATGGTAAATATGGTCAAATATTTCAAGAATGATTTATTTCAAGAACGATTTTTTTTTTTTTCCTTTTTTGTGTGTTATAGTTCATATTGTTGTTTTCCAGTTCTATTAGACAACTGATTATCTTTCGTAAACAGCAATTCTGACAATTTTCACGGACAAGAACAGAAAGTTGTCCCTTGTACAACGAAAGCAATGTTTTTGGCCTTGCCTGTATGACCGTGTTACCTACGTACCTCCTCCCCCCCTCCCCGTTTCTCTCTCTCTCTCTCTCTCTCTCTCTCTCTCTCTCTCTCTCTCTGCGCAAGTAAAACTTGAAAACAGAAAACAAATCTTTCCTCATTTTTTCCACTACTACTTGCAAGCTTTTTTTTTTTTTTTCCCCACTGCAAATTCCATTCCGTTTTGAAGATGTCAAAAGCAGATCAAGTGTGCTAAAATAAATATAGGACAGTTTATTCACTCCATTCAGAAGGAACTATTCATCTGCAATCACACGCAGACAAAACACGTACGCGCGCGTTCTTGTCTCAATTTCCAACTCCGAATAAGGTTCCCTCCATAAAAAAAGGCTTCAACTTACTATTCAATTTAAAGTTTTAAAAATTAGCAATAGTAATCAGTATCCCTTTCTCATGAAAATATAACACTCACCTCTGGCCCCCAAAGCCCCCAAAATTCCCATGAATATAATCCCAGGTCCACAACCAGTTGGCACAAACACTCCCCAAGGACCACTCCATCATAGGACCCCAAAGCCCCCAAAATTGCCATGAATATAATCCCACAGTTGGCACAAACACTCCCCAAGGACCACTCCATCACAGGACCCCAAGGCCACTTCTTCACTCACATAGGCTCACATAAAGTCAAACGGACTGACCAGGTCCTAACCCTACCTGGGTCAGGTGACTACTAAATGTCTTTCGTCTGTGACCGAGTCCGCGCCACACCACACGGCGTTAATCTCAAAAAATGATGCACCTCATCACCAAAACTGAAAACTTACCAGATCTGTTGATAAATGATATCACAGATTGAAAAAAAAATGTTAGCCGTCAGTTGTACTCTCAGTGTAGGCATTCATTTTTTACGTCACAACAGTCTACCATGTGTAAATGACGCCATATACATGACGTAATAATCAATATTTGACGTAATAGTATAGCTTTCATCATACTCGGAGACCAGGCATCGACTTGGCTCAGTGTCAACTTAAAGATTCTTTTCATGGAGGTTGAATCATGTATCACGTAACTGTGCACACACGACAGAAGACATCCCACAAGTCGTAGCCACGAGACCTCTTCTTCTATTCTCTCATCTTAGTTGTTAATTCATTTATCTATCAGCTTAAAACCATGCTTAGTGTGGTCTCAAAACTTAGCGGATGTGGTGTATCGTATATGGACTAGTCCGCACGCAGTGACGCCCCCTTGATAAAACTGAAACTGAGACAGAATACCACATATGACAAATGTGAGAAATACGAACGGAGTATACCGCTCGACATTTTTGTGTGTCTTTCCAGCGCGCACAGTTCACGTCCCGTTCTCGAAAGCTGTGAACTTGATTTCCTGTTTTCTTTTCCACCTTGTCTTTCTCAAGTCATTCAGTGATGAGGACAGTGTGTTGACCTGCACCTGTTGCCACCCCTACACGGTTGCTAAAGGAATACGGAGAAGTTTTCAAATTATCGTATTGATTTTTTTTTTTTCCTCACCACTTTATTTGGGCGTTCTGCGCCCTTATATATTATCAAGTACCAGAATTGTGTGATTGTCAGAAAGTTGTTTTTAGTTTTAATCTAATGCCTGGTCTCAGCTCATCTCTCTCTCTCCTCTCTCTCTCTCTCTCTCTCTCTCTCCTTCTCCTCTCATCTCTCTCTCTCTCTCTCTCTCTCTCTCTCCTCTCTCATCTCCTCTTCTCTCTCCTCTCTCAGCTCTCACCTGCTCCTCTCTCCTCTCTTCTCTCTCTCTCTCTCTCTCTCTCATCTCTCTCTCTGTGTGTGTGTGTGTGTGTGTGTGTGTGTGTGATTGAATTATTGGGGAGATGTTAAAGCACGCTGGGAATCGCGTTGTTGACTTCTTTGTTAAAATTTTTAATACTTTGTTTGATAAGGGAATCTTCCCAGATAAGTGGACGGAATGTATTGTGCTACCTTTATTCAAAAAAGGTGATAAAGATTATCCTAATAATTACAGAGGAATATCGTTATCAGATACAAGCAGTAAACTCTATAGTTCTATTGTAAACAACAGGATTCAGGAATGGACTGAGTTGCATAATATTACTGGGGAACAACAAGCGGGATTTAAAAAAAGAGGTAGGTTATTCTACTACTGATCATATGTACACATTATTAGCTTTAGTACAAAAGCAGTTTTGTCTTAACCGCAAACTCTTTGTTGCTTTTATTGATTGATTATGAAAAAGCTTTTGACTCATCGAAAGAAACTTATTATGGCCTATTCTTTTGAAAAATGGAATCAAAGGAAAACTTTTCCAATGTATCCACAGCATGTACGTTACAGTCAGAACTAGAATTCGTTCCGCCTCAAAACTGACAGACTTTATAAATTGTACCCGAGGGGGTAAAACAAGGCGATGTTACTAGTCCAGTGTTGTTCTCTTTATTTATAAACGAATTAGCGTGTTGGAAGTAATCAGAAATGGGAAACATGGTGTGCTACATTTACGTGTGATTACTTTGAATTGTATATATTACTTTTGGCAGATGATGTGGCTCTCTTGTCTGAACAATAGTTGGGTTATAGACTCAATTAAACAGCCTATATAGAGCAGCATTAGAACTCCATCTAAAGCTGAATATGAATAAAAGCAATACAGTGGTTTTTAGGAAAGGTGGATACCTAGCAGCGAGAAGAACATTGGTCTTACAATGGAATTCCTATATCTGTTGTTAATGTTTATAAGTATTTAGGTATTCATTTTTCAACAAGATTGAGTTTTTTACTGTGTCGTGTCAAAATCTTGCCAGCAGAGCGAAACATGCGATGTTAAGGATACTGCAAAAATCATTTAAATTAAACTGTAGTTCCCTTGCTGTATATCTTAAATTATTTGACACACAAGTACAACCAATTGTTTCAGTATGGGGCTGAATTGTGGGGGATTAAGTAGTGCAGCTAGACGTTTGTGAAAAGGTACACCTGTTTGCTCTTAAAAGTTTCCTAGGTGTTCAAATGCAAACACCTTGATATATGGAGAAACAAATAGATACCCCATTTACATAAATTCTGCAGTCAGATGTGTACGGTACTGGCTAAAGTTGACAAGAATGGATGAGACAAGATTACCACCAGAAACATATTGTACGTTGTTCGATTTGGATTCTCGTGACAAACCAACTGGGTATCCGATATTCGTTGTAAATTGCATTCATTTGGTTTTGGGTATGTATGGCTAAACCAAAGTGCTGAGGGAATAAATCAGTTCCTTGCTGCTTTTAAGGAAAGGTTGGTTCTTTGTAGATGGCAAGAATGGGACTTTCATATTAAGAACAGTGAAAGATTTAGTTTCTATATATTTTTTTTGTTTTTTTCAACTTTTTAGCGCAATAGCAATGCTGAAGACACATTTGAAATTGAACTTAGACAGGCACCTGAAAATCATTATCACAAAATTTAGACTTGGCGTTTTTTCGGAAATCGCTTTCCATAAGTTTCGTTACAAAAAAACACACCCGTCGATTTAATTTGTCCATTGTGCAAACAAGCGACAGAAGATGAGGTGCATTTTGTTTTGTGCTGTCCCATTCTAAAGGATTTAAGAGTAAGGTATCTACATCTAAAGTACTATAAATATCCATCTTAGACTACTCCTAGTATCAAATAACGAAAGAACAACTAAAAATCTGTCCAATTTATCTATATAAAGCTTTTAAGATACGTTCTGTGTCTGTTTCTTAGTGTATCAATTTTGATCAGTTACATTGTATTATATTTCTTTTGAAACGTTTTTTTTGTTGCAAACCCCCCTTCAATAGGGGCAATGGCCTATTATATAATTATTATCCTATATCCGTATCCGTATCTCTCTCTCTTCTCTCTCCTCTCGCTCTCTCTCCTCTCTCTCTCGTTCTCTCTCTCTCTCCTCTCTCTCCCTCTCTCTCTCATCTCTCCTTAACGCATTTATAGTTTGTAAATGTGTGTGCATGTCTCTTTATATTTTTGGTTTGCGAACGCTTGACTACGTGCTTATGAAAATGTATAATGTAATGTGCACGTTAACGCACTCGCAGTTTTTCTGGATCTTGGAAATGATAATATCTTTTCTCGTTAATCTTGTAAGACCGACTCAAGTATAAGATACTAGTATTGTAAACAACAAGCATTACTTGTGTACTTGTGGCCAAAGTTGCATTACTTTTTGTTAATCTGCCTTACTGTTTTTCTTTGTTGTTGCTGTAGATCGTCGGGATTTTCTTGTTTGTTTTTGGGGTTTTTGTTTGATTGTTTAGGGCTTTTTCCCTCTCCCTCCCATCTTCATTAGTCACTACTTACCCTTCTTCCGTCCGCCCCCCCACGTTTTAATACTTCGTGTATGCCCCCTTTCTTCGTCTGCTTTAGCCGATCTTAAGGATGCCTGACACTTTAGAAACTTGGCCGTCTAAAGATGGTTTTAGAGTGGGATTCCTTAACATAAATCACTTAATCAATAAAATATATCTGATGTTTCATATATTTTGGCAAATGCTGGTAAGCATTTCCATATTTTTGGCTTTGCCGAATCACGTCTTACTGAACACATTCTAGATTCTGAAATCTCCATTCCTGGATATAATATAATCCATATGCAAAGATGCTAAACATCCCAAAGAGACGGGTTTGGTAGTGTACATTCACCATAGTATAAAGTTTTAAATGTGTTGAACCTCGTAATTACCATAACATCGAGTCAGTATGGATCCAAGTTGATTTTTTAAAAAATGTGAGCCAGTTCGACTGGGTTTCATATACCGCAATCCAGCAGAACACGTCAGTTGGATTGACAATTTCACTCTGTTGTTAGAAGATATTTCCTTGCTTTCGGATGAGCTGATATTGTTAGGCGATTTTAACATTGATTTGACCAAATATAACAACACATGGGTTCATTGTTATGAATCTTTTTCAACTTGTTCAGTTTAATCGACAAACCTACAAAGGTAACATCCACATCCAAAACTCTTCTTGATCACATTTACACCACGACGACAAAAAGCAATATAGCTGAGTGTGTTCACCGCTGTATGGTTGTAGTGATCATTTCCCAGTATGCTTCACTTGGTCGAAAAAAGGAGTAAAAAAATTCCGAAGAATGGTCACACGTTTATAAGATACAGGTGCTTACGGAATTTTGATAAAAATAAATTTTTGTTTGATTTGAGTAATTCACATCTTTTCCTAGTCTACCAATTTACAATTTACAATCCAGATGAAGCCTGGGAAGTTTGGTACCCACATTTTTTTTAAATATTTTTATGATAAACATGCACCTTTCAAAACCAAGCGTGTTAGAAAACAGCCCTCTGTTACCATGGCTATCAAAAGATGTACAGGACGCTATGAACCAAAGAGATCACCTTTTGTCTGCGGGAACGAAGAAAGAATTTGTAAACCAAAGAAATCATGTTAATTATGTAAAACGAGCAGCTAAGAAAAAGTACTTTCAAGAACTTGTTTCTTCTAATACCAATAGCAGAAACATTTGGAATGCTATCAATCAGCTGACAAACAAAAAAAACATCAGTAAAAATACATCTCATGAAGACCTGTGTCCCGAGAAACTTAATGATCATTTTTTGTAATATTGCTAAGACAACAATAAAATCAGATAGATCTGCCGAAAAACACTCTTACATTATTAAACGATTTCTGTGATTCAAAAGCCATATCCTCAGACTTAGACATCCCCTTAATGTCAGTTCCATGATGTATATAATGCCCTGATCCGTCTAAAAGAAACATGTGCTCGTGGGCTTAGACGGTATTGATGGCAAAATCCCTAAAACTTGCAGCTCCAATTATTTCTGAAACACTGACCTACATCTTCAATTTATGTATATCTAAAAACCAGTTTTCCTAAATCTTTCAAAATTGCTAGGGTAAGACCCATCTATAAATCAGGTGACACCTCGGATCCTTCTAATTATAGACCAATTTCTATCCTGTCTGTGGTATCAAAACCTTTAGAGGATCATCTACGAAGATGCATTCTTAACCATTTTGACAAATACAACTTATTTCACCACCCCTAATCAGTCTGGTTTCAGGAAACATCACTCCTGCCACACTGCACTGACTAACCTAGTAGACAAATGGCTTACAAATATCAATGAAAACAAGGTGACCGGTGTCCTTTTTATTGACTTTGCAAAAGCTTTTGATGTAATTGACCACACACTGCTTCTAAAAAAGTTAAAATTGTACCGTTTATCCAATAATGCTCTAGAACTCATCTCTTCGTTTTTTAAGCGACAGAAAAAAACAAACTGTCTCAATTCATGAACGCCAATCTTCTATTTTGCCTCTCAAACATGGTGTTCCTCAAGGCTCCGTCCTAGGACCCATACTTTTCTCAATATATATTTAATGATCTCTCCCCCTTTTTCTCCCAGCGCTTTGTGATATGTCGCCGATGACACTACTGTTCATGCATGTGATCGCAAAGCAGAAAAAGTATCTATGTTATTACAGCAAAGTATTAACCAGCTAACCGAATGGTCTGAATTAAACCATATGTGTCTAA
>JADBJO010001172.1:372500-375000 GCA_016801955.1 Conus betulinus
TACACACAGCCTTCACAACCTTCACACACCCCGTCCCTACACTCATCCGACCCACTACTTGTTCTATCGCTGCAGATATATCTTTATAAATTTCAAACAAATCTCTCTCTCTCTCTCTCTCTCTCTCACACACACACACACACACACACACACACACACACACACACACACACACACACACACACACGTGCTCACACGCATACACACACACACACACACACACACACACACACCACCCCCCCCCCCCCCCCCCCCCCCCCGACCCTTTCTTTTCGTCCCTCTCACAGCTGGTCCACCCTCGTCTCCTCCCCCCTTACCCACACCCACTTCATTTTTTCTCCTCTCCTCCATCTCATTTTCCCGGGCCAGCAGCTTTACTGAACGCCTTTGAAAATGGCCGCCATGCGGATTGACCAGAGCATGACACTGAGGTTGTAGACAAAACAAACCGTCTGCCTCCGACCCTCCGGAGGTCTGACAGGTGGGCAATGAACTAAGATACTGTTGATTTCTCGCTGGAGAGATTGATCGCTTAGCTGACAGTCGTATGAATAGGTAGGAAAGCATAAAGAGAGAGAGAGAGAGAGACGGGGGGGGGGGGGGGGAGAAGAAGAGAGAGAGAGAGAGAAGGGGGGGGGGCAGGCAAGCAGGCAGACAGACAGAGAGAGACCGACAGACAAACAGAGAGACGAGATAATGACAGAGAGAGAGAGAGAGAGAGAGAGAGAGAGAGAGAGAGTGAGAGAGAGAGAGAGGGAGTGACAGAGAGAGAGAGAGAGAGAGAGAGAGAGAGCGACAGACAGAGACTGAGACTTAGACAGACAGACAGGCTAACGGACCAACAGACAAGACAGACAGGGAAAAGAGACAGCAAGATCCTCTGAGGCCTTTAAGCAATGTCCAAAGACACAAAAAAAAAAAAAAGGGGGGGGGGGGGGAACAGACAGCATCCTGTAATTCTGAACATGAACTGTAACTGATCTTGCTGCCCAAGTCAACATATCTTTTTTAGCCCAAGACTAGTGACACTGTAGAAATAATGGTAAACGGGTCTCAAACCAGCACAGAGCGAAATGATTTGTGGTGCAGTAGAACAGAAGGGAAAAGCATAGAACCACAGAAACCAAGGCTCATGGTAAGGCTTACTTACAAGTGAAATTTCGACAAAAGTCTTCTTCAGACGTCACGACTAACTGACGTAATGCAATACTCCCAAGATTGCCGTCAGCTCCATCTAAAAAGGGAAATCCACGCATCATTCTTGAAACTTTTGTCTTTTCCTGTCCCACTAATCATTACATATCTATTCCGATTCTTTCGTAAACTTACCAAAAGACTTATCCAGTGCAGATTTTCAGTTCACTCTTGGTGCATAAAGAAGACCTGACCTTTCTTCATCCTCAGCTGAACACATGTGAGTCGATGCACATCTCTGAAAATAGTTGCTTATTCTTCAACGTTTTTTTTCGCTCACATTTCGCACACATGTCCGAAAGTTTTTTGTTTTTCTCCATCGCTGATGATAATTTGAAGTTTGAAATACAGCTTTGTCTCTATTCGTTGTCTCTTCTTTTCATAAGTTATCTATGTGGCCTTTGCCATAGGATAAAAAAAGCTACCATTATCCACATAACCTCACAGCAAGCCAGTAATACCCCTTAACCCAGTACATCAAAATTCTCCACGTGAGAAGAGAAAGATCGTTTTGTGGACCGCTGAAAACACATATTGTTTTGTACAACGTATATCGATCAAACATTACCGTGTTTACAATTTTAACAGATTAAATATGAATTTGGAGGGGGGGGGGGGGGGGTTCGTAGAAAAAAGGTGGAGAGGGTGAAAGTATACCGTCGACTGATCGCGAGTCATATCTATGCGTAATCTGTTACGTTCATATTTGCATTGTGCAGATGTTGCCTACCTCCCCCCCCCCCCCCCCCCCCCTCCCCCCCCCTCATAACCCTTCTCCACCTCCCCCCCCCCTCCTCCTCTGTCTCTCCTCCTCCTCCTTCTTTCTCATCCTGTCTCTTGTACTTTTGCTTTACTTTTGGTTGGCTCAATGTTTTTCCCCTGTTATAATCAAATGCGGTGCATACACATGCAACAGCGAGTATCATGATGTCTGTAACATTAGATATGTGGAATAAATACTGATGTACACATGTATCCATGGTAGTAATGTGTGGCAGAAGCAGTGTGATGGTGGGTATGTAAAGTCGTTCATTCGTCGTCGTCACACAAAGAAATGAATTTTTTGTCCTTTTTCTCTGAGCAGAAAAATATGAAATGGAAAAAAGATACCCCAATATGTTGTTCATGACAGGATACAAGATAACGGATTTCTGAAAGGATGATTACATCATTTCTACTAACATAGTGAGGGAAAGAAGCACAAAATTCTCATAATATACTGACGATGCTGTGATTGATAGTCATTTGTAAAACTCTATAATAATCAGATTTCCGCTTCCATTTACATGACAAATGTTATTTTACC
>JADBJO010001172.1:382500-385000 GCA_016801955.1 Conus betulinus
ATTTATTTGTGTGTTTGCAGATGCTGGTATAGACCCAAGCAGAGTCTTTGATTTCGATCTTAGTGTCTGGAGTTTGAACGCAAACAGGGGATGGTGGAAAAGGGAACAGGCTGCAGTCTTGTGTGGGGAAAAAAAAAACAAAAAAAAAAAGAAGAAAAAAAAGGGGGAGGGGGGGGGGGGGGGGGGGGGGGGGGGGACACATGAACAAACAAAGCAAGGTGCAAAATAACACTTATAATATACAATACTTAACAGACAAGTGAATTTTCGAAAAAAACGTGTCATCATCATATATCACAGACAACAAATTACATATGCAGAAAGCAAGACAGTTCAGCAGACTGCAGTTTACGTGGGTACGGTGGGCGAAGAGCTCAGATTTGCCAGCGTTGAATCTCCCGGGGCAATGTGTACGAGAACCTGACAGTCTCTTAACGTCTCCCGTGTGTGCAGGAGGTCAGATCCAGTTCCCATGGCGAAGATTTCCGTTATACCTGTCACGATTTGGTGGGTGGCGAACACGCAAAACCTCCAGAGTGTGTGGTACCAAAGAACACAGTCCCCAGCGGAGTGATGTTGACAGTGTGACAGATGAAGGAGCGAGCCAATGCTTCTTGCGCTAGCTTTCTGCCTGGAATGTGTTACGCTACAGCTCTATTATTTGGGGACCAGCTGCTTTCCTCACAGTTACGAAACATTCTCATTCGGTTTTAAGACCATCCTTAAAACACTGAGTATTCTGTGCTCAAGCTGCTCGGTGGCAGCAATGTTAATAGGGCCTTGCTGCCATTAGTTTAGGTCTCAAAGCTTTTCGATAAGATGCATCGGTGTCTTCGACAGCTGTACGCCCCCCCCCCCCCCCCCCCTTCCCCAACCCCCCCCCCCCCCCCCCCCCCTCCTCAAAAAAAAAAAACTTTCTGCTAGACTATGATAAATAAATGGAAAAAAAAAAAAAAAAAAAAAACAAACAAACAAACAAATAAAAAAACCGTCAAGGGATGCTGGGGATTGCAGGAGGAGGAAGAGATGACGAAGGGGATGCATGAGAGGAGAGAGATGGAGAGAGAGAGAGAGGGGGGGGGGGGACCGGAGGGAGGGGGGGGGGGTGATGAAGTTCGATTTTTCATAATAAGAAACTGATCCTGTTTCGCGTCAGCGAAAACTGCGCAGTAAGTGCTGCTCAAGCAACAGCCGTGGTCCAAGACGCGAAGTATTAGTCGATTAGGGCTTGACTTGCCACATCTCCAAACCAAATCAATGAAACGGTTTGGATCATCACGATTAACATATTAAGTGGGTACCTTCATCTACCGTTCTCAACCTAGCCTCCCTCATCCTCTCACCTCCACCCCCCCTCTCTAATCACTACCCACCCACCCACCTCTCCCTCTCCCTCCCTCCTCCTCCCCGGCCCCGCCTCTCTCTCTCTCTCTCTCTCTCTCTCTCTCTCTCTCTCTCTCTCTCTCGCTAACCGTACAGTTTGGGACAAAAGACAACTTAGGGACTCAACAATGCCCGCACGGTGATTTGGAGCCGCGGGAGTGGAGAGGGATGCTGGCGGGAGAAGAAGAAGAAAAAAAAAAGAAACAACCTTAAAGCATACACAGGCATAAAAAGGGATAACAGATGTCTGGAAACCCGCTAGTGTCAAAGGTCTAAAAGTCATAACATAAAAAAGTTTTTGTTTTTTTTTTTAAACGAGAGAGTGGGGAGGAGTGGTATGAGGGAGGACGAGGGAGGAGGGGGGGGGGGGGTGGGGGGGGGGTAGGAAGAGAAAGGGATAAAGCTACAAGGACATGAGTACTAACACCAGCAACATAGTTTCTCTCACACCTCCTGCTCGACTCTACCCCTCTCCTTACTCCCGCATCTCGCTGCTTTCCACGTCGAAACAGTTTTTGTCACCAGAAAATATAGCTCTTTTTCTAAAATACAATACTCGTGTATTATCAGTTGAGGAACACGAATGCCAGTAACTTGTGTCATGGGTCATTGCCTTGGCTTGAAATTGTGGAAGGGAAATCATCCTAGAGTATAGTGATCTACATCTAACTCTCCTCTCTCTCTCTCTCTCTCTCTCTCTCTCTCTCTCTCTCTCTCCTTTCCTGCTCTCTCTCTCTCTTCTTTCCTCTCTGCACCTCAGGTCTCCTGTCTGTCTGTCGTCTCCTCTCTCTCACTCTCTCTCTCTCTCTCTCCTTACCTCCTCTCTCTCTCTCTTCCACCCGTCCGTCCTCTCTCTCTCTCTCTCTCCTCTCTCTCTCTCTCTCTCTCTCGTTCCTGTCTCAACCAGGTGCGTGCCGTGTCTTGTGTGTGGGTGCTGTGGCTGTGTGGGTGGTGTGTGTCCTGTGTGTCTCTCTCTCCTCTCGTCTCTCCTGTCTGTCTCTCTCTCTCTCTCTCTCTGTGTATCGTTCTATGTGCTCTCTGTCTCTGTTCTCCTGTCTGTCTCTATCCCTGTCTCCTATCTCTCTCTCTCTCTCCTCTCTCTTTCTGATCTCCCCTC
>JADBJO010001172.1:390000-402500 GCA_016801955.1 Conus betulinus
CATCTTTATGTTCTGATGTGTCTGCGCGCGCTTCCATTCCCTCAACGCTCTGTCACAGAGGTCGAAAATTTAAAGGGCGGCCAAAACTATTACATAAAAGCTGGCATCAAGATTTTTATTTCTCGACTGCATTCATGCTTCATCCTGAACATCTTTAGATGTAAATGTTTCCTTTTCGATCGCATTCTTGCTAGATTCTGAACATTTTTCAACTTAATAAATGCTAGCGAACCACCAAGAGAAACGTGGCAAGACACAAAAAGGACAATGAAAATGAACGAATTTTTCACTCAGCTTAGAAAAGTTAAGTGAAAAATTCGTTCATTTTCATTGTCCTATTTGTTTGTCTTGCCTGAAGAAGACCTAAGAGGTCGATACGCGTCGCGTTTTCTTTTGAGACTTGTTTGTCCACGTTTCTCTTTGGCGGTTCGCTAACATTTATTTAAGATTTGTTTAGATTTTCGCCTGCAGTCGTCTCACTTTGCAACCAGATTTTTCTACTTGATTTTTTTTTTTCACAACCGCATTCATGCTCGACTGTATTTATGCCTACGCTAGATTCTAAACACTTTTCGGCTGGTGAATGTTTCTTTTTCCACTACATTCATCACTATTTTTTAGTGTTGAACGTTTCTTAATTCTAAATGCTTCTTTCTCCGACTGCATTCACGATGCTACATTTTCTAGCAATAAATATTTCTTAGTTGGAAATGTTGCTTTCTCGACTTGCATTCATTACAGCTTCTGAACGTTTTCTACTTGCACGCGGGACTGTGAAAGCCTCTATCTCTATCTCTCTCTCTCTCTCTCTCTCTCTCTCTCTCTCTCTCTCTCCTATCATCTCTCTCTCTCTCCTTTCACCTTCCACCTCTCTCTCCTCTCTCTACCTCTCTCTCTCTCTCTCTCTCTCTCTCTCTCTTTCGGGGTGTCGTGGTGTGTGTGTGTGTGTGTGTGTGTGTGTGTGTGTGTGTAAGCGAGCGCAGCGTGTGTGTGTACCAGTGTTGTATATTATAAAAACCAAGCTCGTATGTAGGCGCCCTACGCTCACAACAGAGTCATATCCTTACAGAAGTCCCAAACAGAACACTTTGCGTGTATTTTCGGCTCTTTTGTCGATTAAGCACAAACGTGGGTATTGTAATGAATGCACTGAGTACCAAATCCACCGAAAAGAAGGGATATTCTGAAAGTAAATCAGATATTTGAAATGAAACACAGCAATGCACTCTTCCTTTACCATTGAATGAATGCATACCAGTCTTGTTTACTTTTCACGCTTTCAGAGAACTGGGCCAGCGCCTCAGTCCGCACTATCACTGGTCAAGTCCATTATCGCAAGATGGGGGCTGCACCTTTGTTGTTTTTCTGTGCTGCTGCTCATGGGTTGCCAGCGGAGGAGAACGGAAAGGAGACTGTTGGGGTAAGTACACTCAAACTGTCTTTTCGACTGATATATAATAAGATGCTATTCATGCCGGTTAGTACGGTAACAACGTCACTCCGTGCATGGAAATTTTGCTGAATGTGAGCACCAGCTGAAACTGGCCCTTTGATGGACAGCATGTGCCATGCGCGCGGCGTTGTGAATGAAGTAGGCTACACCTCCCAGGGAGTGTGCATTGCTGTTAGCTTACCACCAGCTGTGAGCATAAGGCGCCCACACTCGTGTGTACAAAGAGAGGAGTAGGGCCTACCAGTGGTCGGACCATGCCATGTGTTTTGTTCTTTTTCTTTTTTTGTTCACCAGCCTTCTACTCAATTATGTGTATAATTTCTTTCTGGTTCTAAATAATAGGAATCTACAGTCAACTGACCGAGGTCAACGCAGCAACAGCCATGATACGGCCTTTTCCCTTGGACTGTAAGCAACATTTCTCTTTCTCTCTCTGTCTCCCTCTGTTTCTGTCTGTCTGTCTGTCTGTCTCTGTCTGTCTGTCTGTCTCTCTCTCTCTCTCTCTCTCTCTCTCTCAGTGGGCTGGATGAAAAGAAAACACACTTTCTGCTTATTCCACTGTATCCCAATTAGCAAGTTGATTGTTCATTTAAATCTCTCTACCACCACATCACCCCATAACCACCCTCTCTTTCTCTCTCCTGTGAGGGGGCTGGATTTAAACAAAAGGCATTCTTCATGTATATATGCTTATTTGACCACCCTATTCAAATACATTCTTCGTCACTGTCTCTGTCGGTCTGTCTGCTTGTCTGTTTTTCTGTCCCCCCCCTCTCTCTCTCTCTCTCTCTCAGTCTAAGCAGCTCTCTCTCTCTCTCCCTCCCTCTCCCTCTCTCTCTCACACCTTTTGTTTTTTCTGTTTGTGTCTGTCTTTCTGTCTGTCTCTCTCTTACTCTTAGTCCAAGCATCTCGCGCTCTCCCTCCCTCTCTCTCTCTCTCCCTCCGTCCCTCCCTCTGTCTGTCTATCTGTCTGTCTCTGTGTATGTCTCTGTCTCCCTGTCTAAGTCTCTGCCTCACCTCTCTCTCTCTCTCGACGAAGCGAGAGGGCGCCATTTATTTCAGTTGCGGCAAAAGTTATGTATTTTCCTGTGACAAAATGCCAGTTACTGGACTTCAAGCGACTGCGGAGACAGCCCTAAACACCCTGCTGACTGAAAATACCGTGTGGAGCTGGAAAATTTCAGGTGAAGGCGGCAACACGGTGGTCGGTCTACGACTAAAGCTAGTCAGCCCAGTGTGTCAGCAACAATGGCGGATCCTGTGCTGAACCGGGGAACGCAAGTTCAGAACTACAGGAAAACCCCCCCCCCCCCCCCCCCCCCCCCCCCCCCCCCCCTCCCCCCCCCCCCCCCCCCCCCCCCCCCCCCCCCTCAGCCACGTGCGTCGAGATCAAGAGAGAGCCAAACAGCAGAACAGACGACGTGAACAGGTTGGTGGTAGTCTCAGAAACACCAGTGATGAAAATGAACTGGCCGTACTTAACATCGTGTCAAACGAACACAGTACACAGCACAGTACACAGGGCAGTACGGAAGAAAACATGCCTACAAGCGATGATGATGACACGCCGCATATTCAGGACGCCCATCTGTCTTTGTTTTCTCATCAGTCGGAGTGTAACAGTGATCCAGAAATCCGGCAGTCGGACGTCGACATAAGTGTTGAACAATCCACAGACAAAATAGTGGCCGGTTTTGACACTGGAGTGGTGGTAAAGCATTATGTTGCTACTCTGACTGACCGACAAGTGCAGAGACGGTTGCGTGATCAGCACAGAAACATAGAGTTCCGGAAGGTTGTGCTTCATCGAACGGATAGTAAAAGTGTGCTGCTGTGCGAGTCTGATGATATTGTTGTGGAATATTCCTGCGATCTGCACACGGAAGACGATTGCTTGTTCTGGTTTGTGAAGCAGAGAGAAAGAAACATGTCATCAGAGGAAGGTGTCAAACACTGAACATGCAGGAATCAAAGCACGTGCCCTACGGCGGCTGCACGCTCTCCACGGATTGATCCAGTTTTTACCTGGGGTGACCGTCATCAACAGAACTGACAGTGAACGCATACCAGTGACATTTTTTCTCGTAAAACGTTTTTTGTCATTTAAAGTGAAAGAAAAAGACATTGCTGTGGCTCATGTGTCAATGAAATCGAGTCGCGTTTTGTAATTGTACATCACGCCGATTTGCTTATGCGCTTAACAGCTTATTAGCATTAAAATTCGTTCGTTCGTTAGTTCGTTTTCCTCTCTCTCTCTCTCTCTCTCTCTCTCTCTCTCTCTCTCTCTCTCTCTCTCTCTCTCTCTCTGTGCTTTCATTTGCTCGGGTTACTCTTCCTTCTCTTGTTTTTACTCCGGCGCATTATCGATTCATTAAGCTGCGATCACCCCCACCCCCTCCCCCCCCCCCCCCCCCCCCCCCCCCGCCCCACCAACCGGTTGTTACACGATATCTTTGCCTTCATTGTTGATGTCTGCCTGGTCTTGCAGTGTGGATGGCGTGTCTCAGGTGTCTCAGAACGGTGTGTGTGCCGCACGAGGGCAGATCAGGTTGAAAGGCCAGGCCTCGGCCCCCAATTCTTCACTCCTTCCTCGACCCTCCCCCCCCCCCCCCCCCCCCCCCCCCCCCCCCACCTTCATTGCTCCTTCTCTGAAAACGAAACGGCCGTTCTCTCTCTCTCTCTCTCTCTCTCTCTCTCTCTCTCTCTCTCTCTCTCTCTCTTATGCATTTATTCATACAGGGCCTTCGAGAAGGGCCCACTCATGCTCACTTGAAAGAATCTGCCCGTTGTACTCATTGTCTATTTCTGTGTGTTTGCTTGTAAGTGTCTTGTTGTCTAACACACACACACACACACACACACACACACACACACACACACCACAAGACAACGTAGGACAACATAGCACAGCACAACACAACTCAACACAACAAAAACGCACACACATGTACACACGCAAGCACACACACATATGCACAGAGAGAGACAGAGACAGAGAGACAGAGCGCTTGTGATTGAGAAAGCGCCATTGCATCTTTACTTTAAAGGACCCAGATACGGAAGGTTTTGAGTTTACAAAGATATTTCATTTTCCCTGAGGCGCTGTTTTGAAATGAAGATGTCTCATATTTGTTTTCACATCATGTTGCTCTCTCTCTCTCTCTCTCTCTCTCTCTCTCTCTCTCTCCCCCCCCCCCCCCCCCCCCCCCTCTCTCTCTCCTCATTTTTCTCTCCTTTTTCCATTATATTCCCATTACCCTGCTGTCCGCTGTCTGAGCAGTACTGTTGGGTGCATTTTTGCATATGTTATTTCTGATGTCTGGAGAAGACGTGCTTAGTTGAAACTTCACGTGTCTGTTTTGTACTGTACGCTACATAAGCGTTAATCTAAACAGTACGCACGTAGGTGGAGAGGTGGTGTGATTCTTTGAGCCACAATGTGAATTTCCATATTTTGGATTAATAAAGTGTTATTGAATTAAGTATGTCAAGCTTGCGTACAACTTTTGCATACAAGACAGCAGATTTTTTTTTTTCTAAGATCTCATTTTTACCAACCGTCGTGGACAAGTGGTTAGCTACGTGGGGCTCAAGGCTGCAGGTCATGGGTTCGATTCCCAGCACAGACAGTTAATTTGAGATTCGTCTGCCCCGATCAGCTTCGACCCAGATCTGAGTTTGCCATGGGCTCAACTGGATGTTGATCAGAAAAACATGAGCAACATTCTCAGAGGCACTCCAACTGAATCGATGAAACCTGACCATGTGCTTCTGGTCTCCCCATTCGTGGCTATGGTACACTCACTTCTGGTGAAGAGTCATTCAGGGCCGAATATCCCACAAATAAAATGCTTTGGTAGGAGTCGAACCGACGCCTTGCAAATCTGCAAGCCCATGACGATAACTACTGTACCACAGCGGCTGTTTGCTGTATTTTTATCTTACAGCTTCCCTGTTGACAGTGTGTTCTCCCAGGGCCCAGTCATCACCGCAACAGATGTTGTGACAGCTATGTTAAAGGAATTAACACGTGTGCACGAATCCGATTTAGGGCGTCATGGCATGAACAGAAATGCTGATGGTGTAATGAACCAGGTATTTTTTCCCACCACTGGTGCTGATTAGATCAGAATTCTGTCCGCGGAAGACCTTCATTCCCGATTCCAGTGACTCGAACACACCTTCTGGCACCCGTCTTGTACAAACACAACCGTCTAAAATAATTTATTCGGCAAAATTGACGGAAGTATATGGTTTACCATACATTGTCAAAAGGCTCGTTCCCACTGTCAGAAAGTTTATTTTGTTAAGGCCTAGTGGAAATGTACGGTTTGTCATGCATGCCGAAAGATGTCTTACAACCACATTTTTTTTTGCCGAAAGTGTATGGTTTGCCATATATGTCAACAGATTTGTTTCTAGGTTTTAAAAAGTTAATCTAGTTTAATTTGACAGAAATAAAATGTATGAGTTACCGTATGTGTGAAAAGTCTTCTTGCCACCACCGGGAATTTGCAATTTTCATTTGTTTTGCATAATTGAAATTTCATTGTAAATGATTAACCAATTCAAGTATGAATGCAGTACAAGAAGTTCGTGTAGTTTAAAATGGCGTGTTTTGCCTTAGGTGCTTTCAAAATCAAATATCAAATAAAGGTTAGTAATTGCCAAGGTTTCTGAACGCGACAGTCGTCAGGCCTTCTCAATAAATACTGCCAAGCATGCAACAGCTGCACTGACTCCCCTTGAGCGTGCAGAAAAGTGCTCTTGTTTGGCAAAACAAGCTGCTGTTTGTCAGCAATCCGTGCACACTGACTCGAACTGTCTACAGGTGAAAATCCTGATGCACGTGACAGCATGAAGGTATGGGAGTGCGTTGTGCTCACCACAATGGCCCATAAAAGCCGTCGAATACCCGTTCTGAAGCACAACACCAACATGCCAGCGAGACGAAAGTTGAGAAATTTCGATCGTGCCCGAGCTATCGCCTGGCTGCAGGACGGAGTAGGCGTCCGAGAGGTGGCCAGAAGGCTGCAAGTGTCACACTCGGTCATCATCCGTCTGAGACAGCGCCATCAAACCACAGGCACCGTCCAGGAACGGCCACGCCCAGGGCGTCCCAAGAAAACCACACAACGTGAGGACCGGTACCTCTGCAGACAGGCCCTTCGGGAGAGGACAACCACCGCCAATGCCTTGAGTCAGCAACTGCGTGCTTCCACCAACACAGCAGTAAGCGGGCAGACCACTCGGCGTCGCCTACATGCCGCCGCCTTGCGTTCCAGGCGTCCGGTGAAGAAGCCCATGCTGACTGCAGGTCACAGGGCACGCCGACTTGCTTGGTGCCAGGACCATTTGAGGTGGACTCGTGCTCATTGGGGCCATGTCCTGTTCACCGACGAATCGCGCTTCATGGTGAGCCCAAAAAGACGGCCGCATCAGGGGTGTGGCGGCGCCCACAGGAGCAGCTGCAAGATGATGCTATCCAGGAGGCGGCTGCTTTTGGAGGTGGCTCCATTATGGTTTGGGGAGGCATCAGCCGACACTACAGGACTCCTCTCTACCATGTGGAGGGCATGCTCATGGGCAGCGCTACCTGCAGGAGATCTTACAGCCTCTGGTCACAGCGACCCTCCAGCAGATCGGACCCCAAGCTGTCCCAGGATGACAACGCCACACCACACCGCTGCAGGGCTGTCAACACTTTCATTCAGGAAGCTGGGATCACCAGGATGGCATGGCCTGCGAACAGTCCAGATCTCAATCCAATCGAGAACATCTGGGGAGAACTTGGCCGGCGAGTCCATGCAAACCGCCCACGTCCAGCTAATCGGGAACAGCTGCTGCACGTCCTGCGACAGGAGTGGAAAACATCCCCCCCAGGCCGTCATCGCAAACACCATCAACTCCATGAGGCAGCGCTGTCTCGATTGTGTTGCTGCGCGGGGTGGACACATCCGTTTTTGAACAGATTAAAGAAAAACATGTTTGTGGATTTTCTTTTCCCAGGGGTGGGTCTCTTTACATTGCTTTATCATTGCAAAACATTACGCATCCAAATCATTTGTCGAATCCCCCACCATCCCCTATCACCCCCCTCCTTCTCCCCTTTACCACGCACTCCCCCCTGCACCCTCAACTCAAGCCTAATCCCCTATCTCCATACACACCTTCCTCACTCACTCGCTCTAAAGATTCCTTGTACCCTGTCACTTCTGCTGGATGAAGAAGGTATGAAAATACCCAATAATCGCTGACACAAATGGAGAGGTGATGGGCACCGCTGAAGCAATCCCTCCACCCCCTGCTGGAATGCCGTGAGAGATGTGACTGAAGATATTGGTCTCTCACGAACGACCTATTATGATGAATTTATATGAATGCTATCCAGGGAGTTAATGGCTTGCATTGTTTCCTAGGTAGCTTGCTAGTTAGTGAATTGCTTGTTCGATTTGTTTGTTGGTTCGTCGGCTGGCTGGTTGCTTTGCCATTCGTAGTTTTAATCTTCATGGCTTATTCGTTGTTTAATATTTTCACGTATTTCTTTTCGTAAACTTTACTTTGTATTATTTTTTTGTTGTTGCTGCTGCTGCTGCTGCAGCTCACACTACTGTCAACCTCATCAATAAACTACTGCCATCATCACTGTCATCATCATCATCATCATCATCATCATCATCATCATCATCATCATCATCCATCATCATCACCGTCATTATCATCATCATCGTCATCATCATCATCATCATCATCATCATCATCATCATCATAATTATCATCGTCATCACCGTCATTATCATCATCATCATCGTCGTCGTCGTCATCATCTGCATTACCATCATCATCACCACACCACCGTCATCTTTATGTCACCACCTTCATGACATTACTTTTATGATTGTTATGTTGATGCTGCTGCCGTCTGCTGTCGCAGTTGTTAATAGCCTTGGTGCTCCCACTGCAAACCCTTCGTATCACTGCATTGTAGTGCCAGACACAAACCTGTCAGGTGCTGGGAATTTGGTGACTTGCTTCCGCCTCCGCTTTTCCGCTCCTTTCTTCACCCTGTCACTTCTTTTCCCCTCGCCATCAGCACTGGTCACACGCCACCATGACAGTGTTGCTCTAAATCACTGTATCATCCATGTGAGTGTTTGTGGGAATTTTTCTGCTGATCAAATCATTCAAAGGCTAGAAATACACCAGCTACTCCTTACCTGACGTCAAATTTCAGGCTTTCGAGCTCACCCGTGACTGTATCTTTTTGCGCCAGGTAGTTTCCCCAAAAGAGTCTCATTCCTTCCATTTTAATCTTTTTGCCGGAACCACCTGGCATATACTTTATGGGCGTATGACAGAAAAGAAGGCCGGTCAACTTTCAGACACAATCAACATTCTCAAAACGATATTATTGTGTCTGCATATAAATACTCCACTCCTCCTTAAGAAAGGACTCGGCGCATGAATTTTTTGGCGTGAAGCCAACTCTGTCCTTCCCCCCTAGTCGCTCTGTCCCTCTCTCTGTCAGCTCTGTTCCTTTCGCCGTTCTCTCTCTTCCTTCCTTCTCCCTAACCGCTCTGTTCCTCTCTCTGTCAGCTCTGTTTTTTTTCGCCGTTCTCTCCTTCCTTCTTCTCCCTAACCGCTCTGTTCCTCTCTCTGTCAGCTCTGTTCTTTTCGCCGCCGTTCTCCTCCTTCCTTCTCCCTAACCGCTCTGTTGTCCCTCTCTCTGTCAGCTCTGTTCTTTTCGCCGTTCTCTCCTTCCTTCTCCCTAACCGCTCTGTTCCTCTCTCTGTCAGCTCTGTTCTTTTCGCCGTTTCTCTCCTTCCTTCTCCCTAACCGCTCTGTTCCTCTCTCTGTCAGCTCTGTTCTTTTCGCCTTTCTCTCCTTCCTTCTCCCTAACCGCTCTGTCCCTCTCTCTCTCTCTCTCTCTCTGTCAGCTTTTTACCTCTCCCCTGTCTTTTTTTCTCTTCTTCTTTCATCGTCATCGTTAACTCTTTTTCCTGCTCCTGTCAGTTTCCCTTCCTCCAGTCTTCCCCATCACTGCCATTCTTTTTCCTCTCTCTGTCATCTCTTTTCTCCCTCTCTGCCGGCCTTTCTCATGCTTTTTTGTCTAACCCCCCCCCCCCCCCCCCCCCCCCCCCCCCCCCCCCCCCCCTCTCTCTCTCTGTCTCTGTCTCTTCCTGTCATCTATTTCCCTTTCCCTTTCAGTTCTTTTCCTCCCCCCTTGTCCCCCCCCCCCCCCCCCCCCCCCCCCCCCCCTCTTCCTTGCTTCACTTGTCAGCACCCACCCCCCCCTTCCTATCACGTTATTTCCTTCTCCCTGCCACTTTTCCTCCTCCTCCTTCTTCTTTCCCTCCCCCCCCCCCCCCCCTCTCAGTCAGCATCAGCTTCCCCCCCCCCCCCTCTTCCTATCACGTCATTTCTTTCTCCCTGTTAGTTTCCTCCTTTCCTTCTTCGTGGTCCCTCCGCCCTCCCTCTTATCCCCACTCTCAGTCAGCATTTCTCCTTTCTTTCCCACTCACTTTCCTTGTCAGTTTTCTTTCTGTCTCCTTGTCAGTTTCTTTCTGTCTCCTTGTCAGTTTTTTTTCTTTCTGTCTCCTTGTCAGTTTTCTTTCTGTCTCCTTGTGTTTTTTTTCTCCCTTTTTTTCCCCTGCTTTTTTCTTACGCCTTCCTCATCCCCGTGTCATCTTTGTTTTTTTTTTGTTTGTTTGTTTCGCCTTCGTTTGTCAGATGTTTTTTTTTTCTCCCGTCTCTCCCCGTCATGTTTATTTTATTTATTTATTTTTTTAACTTACGCCTTCGTTGTCAACTCCTTCCCTCCCTCGCTTTTAGCTCTTTGCGTCCGCCTTCCTTTTCAGATCCTTTTCCTTGTCCCCGTCAGGGCTTTTTTGTTTGTTTGTTTTGTTTCTTTTGCGCTTTTTTGTGGTGTTACCAGATCTTTTTTCCCTCTCCCTATCAGCTTTGTTGTGTCTTCCTTACCAGATCTTTTTCCTCTCCCTGTCAGCTTTGTTGTGTCTACCTTACCAGGTCTTTTTCCTCTCCCTGTCAGCTTTGTTGTGTCTTCCTTACCGGATCTTTTTCCTCTCCCTGTCAGCTTTGTTGTGTCTACCTTACCAGATCTTTTTTTCCTCTCCCTGTCAGCTTTGTTGTGTCTTCCTTACCAGGTCTTCTTTTTCCTCTCCCTGTCAGCTTTGTTGTGTCTTCCTTACCAGGTCTTTTTTCCTCTCCCTGTCAGCTTTGTTGTGTCTTCCTTACCGGATCTTTTTCCTCTCCCTGTCAGCTTTGTTGTGTCTTCCTTACCGGGTCTTTTTTCCTCTCCCTGTCAGCTTTTGTTGTGTCTCTCCTTACCGTATCTTTTTTCCTCTCCCTGTCAGATTTGTTTTTTTTCCAGTGTGGATCCTTTTCCTCTCAGTCCGTGTCTTCCGCTGCCATGTCATTGACCTTCTCCTGTGCACCGTTTCAACGGTGTTCTCTTTCTTTCTCCTCTGTACTCTTTCTTCCTTTTTTCTTTTTTCTTTCTCACCTGTTTTCTTTCTTTCTTTCTTCTTCTCCTCTCTTTTTTTCCTCATCAGTTCCCCATCTTTTCTTCTCTGTTTTTTTTTTTTCTCTTTTGTCTCTGTTGTCTCTCTTTCTTCTCTGTTCTCGTTTTTTTTTTTTCTGTTCTGTTTCTTTCTCCTCTCTTTTTTCCCTCTTTCTCTTCTGTTCTTTCTATTCTCTCCTCTGTTCTCTTTCTTTTTCCTCTGTTCTGTTTCTTTCTCCTCTCTTTTCCCTCTTTCTTTTCTGTTCTTTCTATTCTCTCCGCTGTTCTCTTTCTTTTCCCCCTGTTCTGTTTCTTGCTCCCTCTTTTTTCCCTCTTTCTTCTCTGTTCTCTTTATTCTCTCCTCTGTTCTCTTTCTTTTTCCTCTGTTTCTGATTCTTTCTCCTGTGTGTTCCCCTTTTCCTTTCTGCGCTTTTCCATCGGCGTCATATCGACTTGTTGCCTTCTGCTCTGCTCTCACCCTTTCCCTCCTGTTTTCTTCTGGTTGCTTGCTTTGTTGTTTTCTTTCACCAAATCTTCGGTACAGGAGCACGGAGTCACTCTCCTCACGCTCACTTTCTTTACACCCACCCGCCTCCCGATAACTATCAGCTCTCCACCCCCACCCCCCCCCCCTCACACACACACACACACACACACACACACACACACACACACACACACACGCACACACACACACACACACACACACACACACACACACACACACACACACACACACACACACACACACACACACACACACACACACACACACACACACACACACACACACACACACACACACACACACACACACACACACACACACACACACACACACACACACACACACACACACACACACACAGCGACCTCTCTCCGCCTGGAATGACGCATCCACCCTCTTGGCAGACAAGCTAGTCACTTGGCACCCGGCCTTCACTCACGTTTCACTCCGAAACCCACCCTTCTTCCTCCCCTCCCCTGACCCCCCCCACCCCGAACACCCTTGGTGCCTCTCCTCCTTCCTCTTACCCCTTCCCCTTCATCATCTCTTCTCAGTGATGCTTGGGGGGGGGGGGGGGGGGGAGGGGAGGGGAGGGGAAGGGAAGGGAGGTGGGAGAAGGGGAGGGGGGGCCCACAAGTAGTCCACAGGTGAGAAAGGGAGAAGTTTCACAGGTGGGGAAGGAAAAACAGGAGGGATGCAGGTAGCAGGGAGAGACGGGCCGTCTGAACACGTGCTGCAAAAGATCGAGGGAGGAGACGAATGGAAAGGGGGAGACAGCTTGGGGAGGGGGGAGTGGGGAGAGTAGGGTCGGGGAAAGGTGGGGTGGCGGTGGTCATGAGAGGAGAAAAGGGGGGGGGGGGGGTGGGGGGGGGGGGGGGGGGGGGGGGGCTAAGAGTCGGACATCCTCAACAACACGGGCTGACGCTAATTGGAGCAGCTTCACCACTCGCCCTGACTGACTACAACAACAACGACAGCAGCCTTGATGGAGGAGGGGGAGTCAGGTGTTTGCTACAGAT
>JADBJO010001172.1:412500-417500 GCA_016801955.1 Conus betulinus
TTTTTTTTTTGACGGCTGAGTGAGGCTGCGTGGGTGCGTATTTTAACAGACATTTGAAAGCCCTTTGAGATGTCAGACTGTGCCATCGAAATGTTCCTTTAATACCAGCGGCAGCAGCAGCATCCTGGTAAGCCCATTGCCTTTCTTGGTTGTTGTGTTTAGTGGTCATTATTCGTTGGGATACAAGCCTTAAGGTAGCATCTTCATCAGCAGCACAACAGTTGTAGTAGTAATAGGAGGAGTAATCGTAGTAGCAGTAGTAAAAGTAGTAGTAGTAGTAGCAGCAGCAGCAGCAGCAGCAGCAGTAGTAGTAAGCGACCACTGATTTTTTTGTTTTTTTTTCTGTTAAATCATCTTTTTTTTTTTTATTAAACGTTTTGATAAGTTTATTTCTCGCTACTCGGGACAAAGCTAGAAACGGACACTAGAAAAGAAGCATTACAGTACAGTGCTGCATGTTCCTAACTGCTGGTAGTGATGTTTCAGCCACTGAAGCTCCTCATCCTCCTCCTCCTCCTCCTCCTTCTCCTCCTCCTCCTCCTCCTCCTCCTCCTACTACTACTACTACTACTACCACTACTACTACCATTACTACTACTGCCGCTGCTACTACTACTAATGCTGCTGTTGCTACTACTACTACTATACTACTGCTGCTGCTGCTGCTGCTGCTACTGCTGATACTGCTACTGCTGCAGCTACTGCTACTACTACTACACCGAAGGCAACGACGATGACAACGACGATACACCATGCAAATGCAAGCACGCGCAAGAGCCTACGGTTGTTAAACGAAAAGGTCCACTTTTAGTGCTGAATGATTCATAATTTATCTATCAATTTGTAACATATTTATTTCTTTTCAGAAAAAAAAAAAAAAGAAACACCGTAGCGTTGATTTGTGAATTCATCACACATCGTGACGTGTGTAAATTTCTCTTCACAGAGAAACCACGGAAATAGAGCTGAGAAGGAAGTATCCCCAGAGTTGCTGCCCCTTTGTGTGCTCTCCACTCCATGAGAACTCCCGCTCTTTTCGGAAACAAAGATTTTCCGAGAGAGAGAGAGAGAGAGAGTCAAACAACAAGCAGAAAACAAAGAAAAAGGCAGTAACACCACTAGAGTCAAGGAAGCTAGGTTGTTATAACATGAGAGCTGTTCCACAGAAACAACTGTAGTGAGTGCAGGCGACGGGCAACACACTGATCACACAATCCATGATGCTTGACAGATTGTTTATCGGAGCCAGTACCGACGACACATCAGTAAGATCACGACGTCTAACTTGAAGGGGTAGGGCAGGTATGAGAACCGGATCAGTGCAGATTGACGGCGCTATAATTGTGTCAAAAGCCCATAAATCACAAATGGAAGAAATAGTGATGATTCCTGTTTTTCACTTGAAAATAGTAATCATCTCTAATGTTGTAATTTTATTTGTTTTCTTGCTTTTGTTTATTTATTTATTTTTATTTTTATTTTATTTTTATTTATTTTTTTTTTTTTTTTTTGGGGGGGTGGGGTTCTGATCTAGAAGTCAGACATCATCATCATGAAAACAGGTGAATGCAGATAATTATGACTCGTGAAAATACTAATTATGACGTATGAAAACAAAGAAGTGCGACTCGTGAAAGCAAGCAGATCGTTCTGACTCATGGGCGTGTTCACTGACATCAGTATTTCTTACCAAGCCACAAAAACTGTCACTTACTCTTATCGTGTGCCATCGTGTACCGGTGGAAATGGAGGACACTATAAAACATCGTATGCATCCTATGTGAGAAACTGGAGGAATAAATGAGATAAATGAAAATGAGTGACTGATGTTTGAATGGTACGGAAACGACTGAATGAGCGCCGGTAGGCTGCTCTTCGGCCGGCTCTACCTGGGTAGGCAGCCCGTTGAGTGAGTGAGGTAGTGTGTTTATTGTAAAGCGCTTAGAACTCGCTCTGTGACCGAGGATAGGCGCTATATAAATACCCAATATAATAATGATAATAACAACAACATCATTGGGATCATTGTGTGAATAACGTCATGCAAGAATGATCTGCAAAGACAGAATTCTGGAAGCCAGGGGTGACTGTCATAATTAATGATTTTCATTGCTCACAGCAAACAATGCTTTAAAGGTAGTTCTTTGCCTTTTGACCATTTCTGGTGTCTTAAACAGCGTCAAAACTAGCGAAAATTGTTTCCATGTTGAAAATTACTATTTTCATGTCTCAAGTGCGGATTTTGACAAGGATTATTGACAACAGTGTTCATCGTTTTTTTGTTGTTTTTTTTTTTTTTTTTAGTGATGGTAATTAGTTAGTTTTTTTTTTTCTTCTTCGTCATGCAAATTCCAAGAACAAACAGGTTGTTAGGTAGCTAAATAGCTTGGTTGGTGGTTTCCTGTTGAGTAATTATGCATCAGCTGTGTAGTCATTTTGATAATGTTGATAAGTTCATTACAAGTCGGTCTGTCTGTGAGTTCAGTTCAGTCTAGTCTGGATCACTGTCGTCAGTCTTCCATTTAGTCAGCCAGTTAGTTCACAAGTTTGGGTGTTTGTTTGTTGCATTAGTTTGTTTTCTTTGCGGCCTCACCCCTCTCCTCTCCCCCTCACCCCCCTCACACCTCCGCTCTTCAAACTACTTTATTCTCACTTCCGTCTCTTAAAAAAAAAGGGGGGGGGGGGGGGGGGGGGGGGGGGGGGGGAGGGGGGGGGGGGGTCTAAGTATTAGCTGAGAAGAACCGTGCTGGGCTCAGTTTTTTTTCCCCAACATATTTGTTTCATAAGCTCCCAACATATTTGTTCAACAGCTTATTACCGCGCTACTCCTACACAAAGTCTCTGTCAAAAGTAAAAATAAAATGCTGTAGCCTAGAAACTGGAAATACCCGGATGTATGGGGGATGGAGAGGGAAGGGAACCGGGCGATAGTGGATTGAAAAGAAAAAAAAAAAAAAAAACAACAACAACCAAAAACATACCAAAAACACACCTTCGCTAGGGGACCACTTACCTGGCACGTATTTGCTGCTGAGTTCTATCGCATGAAGTGCATGCAAAAAAAAAAAAAAAAAAAAAAAAAAGAAAAGAAAAGAAAAGAAAAAACTCTCTCTCTCTCTCTGTATCTGTCTGTCTGTCTGTCTGTCTGTCTGTCTCTCTCTCTCTCTCTCTCTCTCTCTCTCTCTCTCTCTCTCTCTCTGCATTCATATGCATCCGCTTCACCTCCTCACACCCCCCCCCCCCCCCCCCCCCTCCTCATTCCACTTTTTCTTTTCTTAGGAATTCTCCAACACAGCTTGGTGTTAGCTATACGGTTTTCAACTCCTAGCCATATTCCTTCTACAACAAGTTAAGCGAAACCGAATGCTTTTAGGACAACAACAACAACAAACAACAACAAACGGCAAGAGAACTTCAGCGGAAACAGCAACAATAACAACTTTTACCAATGAATGCAGCAGCCACACCAACAACTGGAACATACCAGCAGCTTGGCAGAGACCTGTCTAATAAGCTTCAGCGTCAACAACATAAAGCAGATCAGCGGCAAAAACGTCATCAGTGATAGCTATCTCCACCAAGACGGTCATGCTACGTCCTGTTCCGCGTGGTAAACTGACCTGATGGTGATGTCTAATAAGCTTAGCTGATGGTAATGTTCTCTTCAGGTTTAAACTTACCTGATGGCAATGTCTAACAGACTTACCTGACGTAGTTTTCTTGCTCCGGATTGTAAACTTACTTGAAGGTTTAACCTGATAGTAAAGTCCCGTTCCAGGTAATAAACTGAGTTGATGGTAATGTCCTATTCCAGGTAATAAACTGAGCTGATGGTAATCCAGGTAATAAACTGAGCCGATGGTAATGTCATGTCCCAGGTAATAAACTGAGCTGATTGTAATGTCATGTACCAGGTAACAAACTGACCTGATGGTAATGTCATGTACCAGGTAACAAACTGACCTGATGGTAATGTCATGTACCAGGTAACAAACTGACCTGATGGTAATGTTATGTTCCGGGTAATAAACTGACCTGATGGTAATGTCATGTACCAGGTAATAAAACTGACCTGATGGTAATGTTATGTTTCGGGTAATAAACTGACCTGATGATAATGTCATGTTCCAGGTAATAAACTGTCCTGATGGTAATGTCATGTTGCGGGTAATAAACTGTTCTAATGGTAATGTCATGTTCCGGGTAATAAACTGACCTGATGGTAATGTCATGTTGCGGGTAACAAACTGTTCTAATGGTAATGTTATGTTCCGGGTAATAAACTGACCTGATGGTAATGTCATGTTTGCGGGTAATAAACTGACCTGATGGTAATGTCATGTTGCGGGTAATAAACTGTTCTAATGGTAATGTTATGTTCCGGGTAATAAACTGACCTGATGGTATGTGTCATGTTGCGGGTAATAAACTGTTCTAATGGTAATGTCATGTTCCGGGTAATAAACTGACCTGATGGTAATGTCATGTTGCGGGTAATAAACTGTTCTAATGGTAATGTTATGTTCCGGGTAATAAACTGACCTGATGGCAATGTCATGTTCCAGGTAATAAACTGACCTGATGGTAATGTCATGTTCCAGGGTAATAAACTGATCCGATGGTAATGTCATGTTCCAGGTAATAAACTGATCTGATGGTAATGTCATGTTCCGAGTAATACCCGATGGTAATGTCCTTTTCCGAGTAGTAAACTGACCTGCTGATAAAGTCCCGTTCCGGGTAGTAAACTGACCTGAAGTTAATGTTCTGTTCCAGGTAGTAAACTTACTTAGTGATAATGTCCTGTTCCGGGTAGTAAACTTACTTGATGGTAATCTATTCCGGGTAGTAAACTTACCTGATGGTAATCTATTCTGGGTAGTAACCTTACCTGATGCTAATGTCCTGTTCCAGGTGGTAAACTTACCTAGTGGTAATGTTCTGTTGCAAGTGTAAAACTGACTGTGAGAATGTCCTGTTTTGGGTAGTAAGTTTACCTA
>JADBJO010001172.1:420000-422500 GCA_016801955.1 Conus betulinus
ACACACACACACACACACACACACACACACAGGCACGCACGCACGCACGTACGCACGCGCGCACGCAAACACACACAAACACCGCGCATGCGCACTCACGCATGGTATGCATACACACACACACACACACACACAACACCTCTTTGCGTTGAAAAGATTGTTAAATGTTAGCGTTAAGACACCTAATGTCCTCGTCTATGGTGAATGTGGTAGATATCCTCTTTATGTTCATACTTATACAAGATGTGTTAAATATTGGTTGAAACTTTTTGAGAATGTCTGATGAGCGTCTGCCTTTAAAATCTTATAAATGCTGTTAGCTCTTCATTATAAAAATCAGAACAATTGGGTTTCTGCCGTATGCTTTACTTTATACACATATGGATTCGGACATGTATGGGAACACCAAGGTGTTCAGAATATTCATCTTTTTCTCAGAGAATTCAAGCAAAGGCTAATCGATTGTTTCATTCAAGGATGGGAGGCTCAGTTGAGAGATAAAAGTCGGTGTACATTTTATGCATCTTTCAAACAATCCTTTGGTAAGTCTCAATACTTATTCGACCCTAAAACAGTGTGTACTGAAAAAGACCTTAATCAGATTTAGATTAGGTGTTTCAGCATTACGAACTCATCGGTACCGATACTCTAACAATGTCTCTCCTAACTGCCCATTTTGTGAGAGTGTCCCAGAAAGTGAACTTCATTTTATATGCGTCTGTCCCAAATACTCAAACGTTAGAGAAAAATACATTCCCTGTAAGTATTACAATTACCCTTCTTCTTTCAGGTTATCGTTACTGTGTGTGTGACACTAAATGTATGTGCAGACTGGCAGCATATCTAACTGATGCATTTAAAATCCGTAATCTTGCTATTTCGTCTACAGGTTAGTATGGATGTTAATTATATTTATTTTCAATATAGTATCCTGACATGATTTCCCTTTGTACCCCCTCCCCTTGACATGGGCAGAAGGCCTGGCTCATTAAACATATTGTCATTGTCATTGTCTCTCTCTCTCTCTCTCTCTCTCTCTCTCTCTCTCTCTCTCTCACACACACACACACACACACACACACACACACACACACACATACACATACACACACACACACACACACACACACACACACACACACACACACACACACACGCAAGCACGCACGTACGCAAGCTCGCACGCACGCACGCATACACACACCCACACCCATACCCCACCCCCACCCCCCACCCCCACACACACACACACAGAATTGCTCTGAACGAAGTTGGTGGAAAGGTAGATTGTGATGTAAGGACGAACCCATTAAAGTTTGCCAAGGATCTCAGTAAATCAAAGGGCTGGTCCAGGGTTGGTCTCTCTGCACCATGGCAGATGTCTGCGCTCTCCAAGTGCCTTGCTATGTATAATAAGGCTTAGAGGTTGTTGTTTTTTTTCTTTAATGAACTATTTGTTCGCGTCTTTGGTCAGCACTGAAGTACCGCACGTAATTAGGCTACAAAATGCATGGACACACTGAAAAAGAAACAGCAACACTAACAACATCAGCAACTTGAACAAGAAAAGCAATTTGCCTATATCTGACCCAGAAGTGATAAATATACGCGACAGCAGAATGACAGGTCCAGGGCAGGGGGTGCAGGAGATGGCTATGACCACAAGCGTGTCTCTTAACGTAAAAAGTTCACCGTAAAGGTCTATTTTGGTTTGGAAAAAAGTTTTAGTCGCAGTTGTTTTTTTTTAACCAGGAGGTGGCTTACATCAGCATGACGTAGGTAACATGCTGGACACTTGATTAAGTATATGAGATTTAACTTAGTTCGTGTTTAGTAATACATTAATTAATTCGTATTTCCTCCCCTGATTGCTAGAAATGACATTCTAAGATCTGATCTTGAGCAAAATGTAACTCGCTAATTGTCACTGGTTTTGCATTTAATATCATTTAACATTTCTGTGCCAGCGTATAGAGCAATAGTTCTGAAAGATCGTATCGAAAAAAAAAAAATTAAAAAATGACAAGTTCGTAACATTAGGTGTATTGCTGAAAATGTCAACAGCTGATTTACAACCGTTACGGTTCGGTGGAATCTTCATGTATGGAATGACTAGAAAGGTCCTGTCAACGTTTATCATTCTGCCATGTCTAGTCACGCTCATGTTTGTACCAGCTGAGAAAATGCCAACGTAAAACTTTGCCATGGAAACACACACGCACACACGGACGCACACTTCCATAAACAAACACACACACACGGGCAAACCAAACTGTGCTATTACAGACTCATTTATACATGTGAGTCAATAAAAGCAGCAAAACACACACACACACACACACACACACACACACACACACACACACACACACACACATGCACGCATGTGTCACATGATATTGTTTACCTGCTTGCAAATGGCGGCTCCCATACAGCGTGTTTGAAGCGATTTCTCAGCAAGTTTTGGGTCGATTTTGACGCGGTTTTTCGCGTTTTATAA
>JADBJO010001172.1:440000-445000 GCA_016801955.1 Conus betulinus
GTTTCTCTCTCCCTCTGTCTCTTACCCCCCCCCCCACAATCTCTCTCTCTCTCTCTTTCTCTCTCTCTCTCTCTCCCTCCCTCTCCCCCTTCCTCTCCTCTCTCTCTTTCTTCTCTTTCCCCCCTCCGTCTCTTCCCTCCCACTGTCTTCCCCTCTCCCCATCTGTCTTTCGCTTTTCCTTCTATCGTCTCTCTGTCTCTCTCTCTCTGTCTCTCTGCTGTCTGTCTGTCTGTCTGTCTGTCTGTTTGTCTCTCTCTCTCTCTCTCTCTCTGTCTCTCTTTCCGTCCCTCCTCCTCACTATATCCTTCTCCCTCCTTCACTGCCCCTACCCCTCTTTCTTCTTACTCTGTCTCCTTCCCCTCTCCCTCCCTCCCTCCTCCTCCTCCCCCCCTCCTCTTTCGCTTCTTCCCCACCCCTCCTCTTTCTTTCCCCCCTCTATCTCCCCCTCTCCACATCTATCGATTTTCCTCTTCTTCTCCTCTCTTTCCCTCATCTTATTGCCTCTCTCGCGGTTAGTGTATCTCCCCCTCCCAACCACACAACATCTCGCTCCTTCTGCCTCTCTCCTTCCCACCCCCCCCCCCACCCCCTCTGTCTTTCTCTGTCTGTGTCTCTCTCTGTCCATCCTTTCCTACCCTTCTTTCTTTATTTTGTTTCTCCTCCCCCCCCCCCCCCCCCCCCCCCCCCCCATCTCTTTCTCCTTCACTCCCTCTGTCCCTACCTCTGCTCATCTGTCCTTCTCTCTTTCTCCTGCCCTACTCTCTTCCCCATCTGTCGGTCTGTCTGTCTGTCTGTCTGTCTCTTCTCTCTCTTCTCTCCTGTCATTGTTCACCCCAGGGCCCCAGCTTTTTCCATAATTCTGCCTCTGTCTGTTAGTTTGACTCTGTCTGTCAGTCTGTCTGTTTGTCTCTGTATCTCTCTCTGTGTCTCTGTCTGCTGTCTCTCTCTCTCTCCCTCACCCCCCCCCCCCCCCCCCCCCCCACACACACACACACGTACACACACACACCACACGTACCACACACACACACACGCACGCACGCACGCACGCACGCACGCACGCACGCACGCACGCACGCACGCACGCACGCACGCCACACACCACCACACACACACACACACGCACGCACGCCACGCACGCATACGCACACCCCCACCCCCCCCCACCACACCCACACCCACGCACACACCCACACACACACGCCCCCCCCCCCCCCCCATATATATATATATATATATATATATATATATATATATATAATATAATATGTATGTATGTATATGTGTGTGTGTGTGTGTGTGTGTGTGTGTGTGTGGTGTGTGTGTATGTGTGTGTTCCTCTCTGTCTGTCTGTCTGTCTGTCTGTCTGTCTCTCTCTCTCTCTCTCTGGTTTCAGGGGTGGTGCTATGCAGAACTAGTGGTGAAGGAGGCCGAGGAGAAGTGGACATTTCGGGGCGGGCGGTTTTTCCTGTGGCAACAAACTGAACGGACAGGTGCCAGACCGCACGATTCCCTGCGATCTGTGAGTCCCCCTCCACCCCCCCTACCCCAACCCGCTCCCCACCCCAGCCCCCTCCTCCCGTCCTGCCTTGGTCTGCAGGGAGCAGCACGGCGCCTGTCCTTTCCGTGTGTGAGAGGGACAGAGGGAAGGTGGGGGGAGGAGGGGAGAGGGGGGAGGGAGGGAGTGTCAGAGGGCGGGAGGGGAGAGGGCAGGGGAGGAGGTGACGCGGCCGGAGATTGTGGTTTCGTCGTCCTTTCGTGTGACGTTTGTATTGGTTATCATCAGCATTGTCTCGTCATCATTATCATCATCGTCTCAGCATCAATCGTCGTCCGTCGTCGTCGTCCTCCTCCTCATCATTATCATTACCACCATCATCATCGTTACCAGTAGCAGCAGCAGCAGCTGCAACAGCAGTAGCAGCAGCCAGCAGCAATAGTAGTAGTTTTTAATAGTAGTAGTAGTAGTAGTAGTATTAGTAGTAGTAGTAGTAGTAGTAGTATAGTGTAGTAGTGGCAGCTGTAGTAATAGTAGCGATAGGAGTGGTTGTAGTATCATCAAACATTTTTTTTTCATCATTATCATCATTCATGGTTAGAATTGTTTTAAACATTATCATTATCTTCATTATTAATGGGGTGATATCGATAACAACAAAAACAATGATAATAATAATAATGATGATGATCATAATATGATAAATAATAATGATTACTATTATTTATCATGATCATTATTGTTGTTCAAGGAATCAAAATCATCATATCCAGAACAGGTATCTGGCGCGTTGGGTATTACAGTCACCGAGAATAACCTAGGAGACAAAATGTCAGGATACTCTGTTACATACCACATGTGTAGCGCGATATGTCAAGGACATTGTTTTCTTCTCTTCTTCTTCTTCTTTTCTTTCTTTTCTTCTTTTCTTCTTCTTCTACACTACTACTACTACTACTTCTTCTTCTCTCTTATTCTTCTTCTTGTTTTTCTTCTTCTTCTACTACTATACTACTACTATACTATACTAACTACTATACTACATTACTTCCTTCTTCTTCTCTTCTTCTTCTTCTTTTCTTCGTCTTCTTCTTCTTCTTCTTCGACTCGTTCTTCTTCTTCATCTTCTTCTTTTCTTCTTCTTCTCTTCATCATCATCATCTTTCTTCTTATTCTTCTTCTTCTTCTTCTTCTTCTTCTTCTTCGTCTTCTTTTCTTTTATTCTTCTTCTTCGTCTTCTTCTCTTCTTTATTCTTTTCTTTTCTTTCTACTACTACTACTACTACTACTATACTACTACTACTACTACTACTAACTACTTCTTCTTCTTTCTATACTACTACTACTACTACTACGTATCTACTACTACTACTACTACTTACTACTAATACTACTACTACTACTTTCTTCTTCCTTCTGATCTTCTACTCTTTCTTCTTCTTCATCTTCTTCTTCCTCCTCTTCTACTCTTCTTTCTTCTTCTTACTTCTTCTTCTTCTTCTACTCTTATTCTTCTTCAATCTTCTTTCTCTCCTCTTTACTTCTTTCTTTCTTCTTCTTCCTTCTTCGTCTTCTTCTTCTTCTCCCTTCACTCCCTGTGGTCGGGTTGGTGTGTCAAGGCCTGGTTCACTACAACGTTTTCCTTGTCCACTCTGCAAGCTTGTCAGTCATTGGGTTTTTAGGGGTTCGTGGCTGTCGTCGTCTTGTCGTTGTTATTGTTGTTGTTGCGTGAATGCTTTGAATTAAATTAGTAGTAGTTTATGTTGTAATCTGGGAGTGAAAAATTCAAGCGGGACGGCTGACGGCCCCATCACAGCCTCAGGTTACCGGCCTTAAAGAGGGCAACGGTTTTTGCAGCGAGTTATCTATTATTGGGTGTTGATATGAAGATGTTGTCTTTGTCGGTTTGATTCTTTTGAAGACATTTTTCTCGCAGCTTAGTGACACAGACCTGAAAGCACCCTCTGCGGCGGCTAGGATGGATTAATAGAACAAGAACTGTAAACTCTCGCGTACCGTGATCTACCACATATACAGGTACATAAAAAAGAAACTCTACACGTACACACTCACACACACACACACACACACACACACACACACAACACACACACACACAACACAACACACACACACGCACGCACGCACGTACGTACGTACGCGCACATGCTCGCTCGCGCGTGCGCACGCACGCACACACACACACACACACACACCACACACACACACACACACACACACCACACACACACACACACACACACACACACAAAATCAAACGCGGCTATATATTTCATACTCTTGGGTCCATGCCAGCTTCTGCCAAATCATTCACTTCCTGCCATCCGTTGCCAAAACATTGCCATTAGGACTGAAATACAGAAAAACACACTGCACCACGAAACAAACTCAACGCCTCATCTCAGCGTTCACAAACAAATGTATCAGACAACGCGGCATTTCCTAATGGCTTCTTATTTTCTCACACTCACCCCCTCATCACAACGACCCAGTTCTTGAAATCACCTCAGCAAAGACCTCATTCCAAGCCGGCCGTCAGCTCGTGCTTCCACACTTGAACACTCTCAGCTTCTTCCTTGAACTTCTCTCCAGACTCCTCCAACATTTCAAACAACAGATTGTGATCATTATGCCCAAAGGCGCCGCATGTAGGACGCAGACAACACATTGGATGGTGAGATTCAACGTCCTATCAGCCGTAGGCTCTTGAGGACACACGATTCATTGGTTTACTTCGCCAAACTCATTCAAATTCAAGGAAGAGACAGTATCAAGACTACAAAACAGACATAAGGAGGACTTATGGTGCAATTCCTCCCCCAAACATCCCACATTGACCTTACCAATACTTGACCAATGGTCAGCAATACCTTGTCCACTGTTACCCTGATGGTTATGGCCCTCTCAGATGTACACACTACCCCTACGTCTTCTGCTAGAGAGTTCGGGACATCGTAACTCTTCTCAGGCTCAAGTTCTCCGCCGACCACTCTTTTCGCCAAATCCAGGACGTCGAATTCTGCATCACAAAATGTAGGCTAGAAATCCCCCTGGATCCAACCAAAACCTGTCCGACACTCCAGCCCCCTTACAGGACGAAAGAAAACCTCTCGAAGAACACGACATTGTCCTCAACCATGCGGTCAAAGGCGGTGCCCGAGTGCTTTGACAAACCTGCAGACAAGAGTGGTGCGCTGGTACTTTGGAACACGGACCTGTACATAGGCGCACAATGGAACACACGGACAAACTCTTCGACACCAGGCTTTACACACCACTCGCCCCATCTCCTCTCCTCAAAACACGCACAATTGAAACCAGTTTCCAGCGCAAACAACCAGCAAATGAAACGAAAAGAACTCGCTCTACGCTCCTCATAGTATCTGAAATTAAATAATGAACTTTCGACTTACTCCGTAACATGCACACACCTGACACCCCCGGCAGCCTAGTACCTGCATGTGAATGCCCCACAGAACAC
>JADBJO010001172.1:456610-474575 GCA_016801955.1 Conus betulinus
CAGATGTGAACATATGTACATAGTGTGCATCATTTGTAACTCTGACTCGCAGATGAATTATATAATACTCCAAAAGTCTTTAAAGACACAAACCTACAGGGCACAGTAATAAACAGCTCATCAATACAAATACGAAAGAGATACATGAGTTTTCCTCAAATACATCCTTTTTCCCCCAATGTTTAAAGCAGAATCAAGACTGGCTCATATGAGTATTCCCTAGATCACGCTCAGCATCTTCTTAACTTTGTCTTTGTGCGTCTGAATCTCTCTCTCTTGCTGATACAATTATTTCCTATTTCTCTGCAGTATCTTTTGGTGCGACAGGCAGTAACGTCTGTAATGACAATGAACAACTCTTCTGACTGACTGACAAACAAAACCACCAACATAGATGAACAGATAATAAACTAAGTAAAGAAAGTGGCAAAAGAGACTAGGACACTATGGTCAGTACAGGCTTAGGCAGGCAGAACATTACAAAAACTTCACAAAAAAAACAACAAAACTGGGCAATGTGCAGCCTCCCTTTGGAACGTCCTTCAGGTCTCTCCTTAAGGCTTTTCTGCCTGTGTCCTATACACAGATGAACTAGCGGACCGACCAATCAAAGCATCAGCTGTGTTGCCATGAGGAGGCAGTGGCTACGTACAGCATGGCTGAGTTTGGCCTCATTGCCCAGTTTGTTCCAGGTTGTTGCGTGTGGCAGAGTGGATGACCCGCTGCAGCCGCGGCAACAGCGTCTGGCGGTAATTGTCCTGCTGAATCGTGCTGCTCTGAAACACACCAGTGTCAGTCGGTCAGTCTGTGTATGCTGCTCTGAAACACACCAGTGTCAGTCGGTCAGTCTGTGCATGCTGCTCTGAAACACACACCAGTGTCAGTCGGTCAGTCTGTGCATGCTGCTCTGAAACACACCAGTGTCAGTCGGTCAGTCTGTGCATGCTGCTCTGAAACACACCAGTGTCAGTCGGTCAGTCTGTGCATGCTGCTCTGAAACACACCAGTGTCAGTCGGTCAGTCTGTGCATGCTGCTCTGAAACACACCAGTGTCAGTCGGTCAGTCTGTGCATGCTGCTCTGAAACAACACCAGTGTCAGTCGGTCAGTCTGTGCATGCTGCTCTGAAAACACACCAGTGTCAGTCGGTCAGTCTGTGCATGCTGCTCTGAAAACACACCAGTGTCAGTCGGTCAGTCTGTGCATGCTGCTCTGAAACACACCAGTGTCAGTCGGTCAGTCTGTGCATGCTGCTCTGAAACACACCAGTGTCAGTCGGTCACCAGTGTCAGTCGGTCAGTCTGTGTATGCTGCTCTGAAACACGCCAGTGTCAGTCGGTCAGTCTGTGCATGCTGCTCTGAAACACGCCAGTGTCAGTCGGTCAGTCTGTGCATGCTGCTCTGAAACACGCCAGTGTCAGTCCGGTCAGTCTGTGCATGCTGCTCTGAAACACGCCAGTGTCAGTCCGGTCAGTCTGTGCATGCTGCTCTGAAACACGCCAGTGTCAGTCGGTCAGTCTGTGCATGCTGCTCTGAAAACACGCCAGTGTCAGTCGGTCAGTCTGTGCATGCTGCTCTGAAACACGCCAGTGTCTGTCCGGTCAGTCTGTGCATGCTGCTCTGAAACACGCCAGTGTCAGTCCGGTCAGTCTGTGCATGCTGCTCTGAAACACGCCAGTGTCAGTCCGGTCAGTCTGTGCATGCTGCTCTGAAACACGCCAGTGTCAGTCCGGTCAGTCTGTGCATGCTGCTCTGAAACACGCCAGTGTCAGTCGGTCAGTCTGTGCATGCTGCTCTGAAACACGCCAGTGTCAGTCCGGTCAGTCTGTGCATGCTGCTCTGAAACACGCCAGTGTCAGTCCGGTCAGTCTGTGCATGCTGCTCTGAAACACGCCAGTGTCAGTCCGGTCAGTCTGTGCATGCTGCTCTGAAACACGCCAGTGTCAGTCCGGTCAGTCTGTGCATGCTGCTCTGAAACACGCCAGTGTCAGTCCGGTCAGTCTGTGCATGCTGCTCTGAAACACGCCAGTGTCAGTCCGGTCAGTCTGTGCATGCTGCTCTGAAACACGCCAGTGTCAGTCCGGTCAGTCTTGCATGCGGCTGCTCGAAACAAACGCCTCAGTGTCAGTCCGGTCAGTCTGTGCATGCTGCTCTGAAACACGCCAGTGTCAGTCCGGTCAGTCTGTGCATGCTGCTCTGAAACACGCCAGTGTCAGTCCGGTCAGTCTGTGCATGCTGCTCTGAAACACGCCAGTGTCAGTCCGGTCAGTCTGTGCATGCTGCTCTGAAACACGCCAGTGTCAGTCCGGTCAGTCTGTGCATGCTGCTCTGAAACACGCCAGTGTCAGTCCGGTCAGTCTGTGCATGCTGCTCTGAAACACGCCAGTGTCAGTCCGGTCAGTCTGTGCATGCTGCTCTGAAACACGCCAGTGTCAGTCCGGTCAGTCTGTGCATGCTGCTCTGAAACACGCCAGTGTCAGTCCGGTCAGTCTGTGCATGCTGCTCTGAAACACGCCAGTGTCAGTCCGGTCAGTCTGTGCATGCTGCTCTGAAACACGCCAGTGTCAGTCCGGTCAGTCTGTGCATGCTGCTCTGAAACACGCCAGTGTCAGTCCGGTCAGTCTGTGCATGCTGCTCTGAAACACGCCAGTGTCAGTCCGGTCAGTCTGTGCATGCTGCTCTGAAACACGCCAGTGTCAGTCCGGTCAGTCTGTGCATGCTGCTCTGAAACACGCCAGTGTCAGTCCCGGTCAGTCTGTGCATGCTGCTCTGAAACACGCCAGTGTCAGTCCGGTCAGTCTGTGCATGCTGCTCTGAAACACGCCAGTGTCAGTCCGGTCAGTCTGTGCATGCTGCTCTGAAACACGCCAGTGTCAGTCCGGTCAGTCTGTGCATGCTGCTCTGAAACACGCCAGTGTCAGTCCGGTCAGTCTGTGCATGCTGCTCTGAAACACGCCAGTGTCAGTCCGGTCAGTCTGTGCATGCTGCTCTGAAACACGCCAGTGTCAGTCCGGTCAGTCTGTGCATGCTGCTCTGAAACACGCCAGTGTCAGTCCGGTCAGTCTGTGCATGCTGCTCTGAAACACGCCAGTGTCAGTCCGGTCAGTCTGTGCATGCTGCTCTGAAACACGCCAGTGTCAGTCCGGTCAGTCTGTGCATGCTGCTCTGAAACACGCCAGTGTCAGTCCGGTCAGTCTGTGCATGCTGCTCTGAAACACGCCAGTGTCAGTCCGGTCAGTCTGTGCATGCTGCTCTGAAACACGCCAGTGTCAGTCGGTCAGTCTGTGCATGCTGCTCTGAAAACACGCCAGTGTCAGTCGGTCAGTCTGTGCATATCTCTTTGCATATTCATTCTTCTTATCTATTCTACAGTGTTCAAGCAACAAGTGTGGGGGTTACCTCTGTCAATATCGTGCTAATCAGCATGTTGAGTGGTCAACAGCCAATTAACATTAGGCAGGAGGTGTGGGGGTTACCTCTGTCAATATCGTGCTAATCAGCATGCTGAGTGGTCAACAGCCAATTAACATTAGGCAGGAGGTGTGGGGGTTACCTCTGTCAATATCGTGCTAATCAGCATGTTGAGTGGTCAACAGCCAATCAACATTAGGCAGGAGGTGTGGGGATTACCTCTGTCAATATCGTGCTAATCAGCATGCTGAGTGGTCAACAGCCAATCAACATTAGGCAGGAAGTTTGGGGGTTACCTCTGTCGATATCGTGCTAATCAGCATGTTGAGTGGTCAACAGCCAATCAACATTAGGCAGGAGGTGTGGGGATTACCTCTGTCGATATCGTGCTAATCAGCATGTTGAGTGGTCAACAGCCAATCAACATTAGGCAGGAAGTGTGGGGGTTACCTCTGTCGATATCGTGCTAATCAGCATGTTGAGTGGTCAACAGCCAATCAACATTAGGCAGGAAGTGTGGGGGTTACCTCTGTCAATATCGTGCTAATCAGCATGTTGAGTGGTCAACAGCCAATCAACATTAGGCAGGAAGTGTGGGGGTTACCTCTGTCAATATCGTGCTAATCAGCATGTTGAGTGGTCAACAGCCAATCAACATTAGACAGGAGGTGTGGGGGTTACCTCTGTCGATATCGTGCTAATCAGCATGTTGAGTGGTCAACAGCCAATTAACATTAGGCAGGAGGTGTGGGGGTTACCTCTGTCGATATCGTGCTAATCAGCATGTTGAGTGTTCAACAGCCAATTAACATTAGGCAGGAGGTGTGGGGGTTACCTCTGTCGATATCGTGCTAATCAGCATGTTGAGTGTTCAACAGCCAATTAACATTAGGCAGGAGGTGTGGGGGTTACCTCTGTCGATATCGTGCTAATCAGCATGTTGAGTGTTCAACAGCCAATTAACATTAGGCAGGAGGTGTGGGGGTTACCTCTGTCGATATCGTGCTAATCAGCATGTTGAGTGTTCAACAGCCAATTAACATTAGGCAGGGGTGTGGGGGGTTACCTCTGTCGATATCGTGCTAATCAGCATGTTGAGTGTTCAACAGCCAATCAACATTAGGCAGGAAGTGTGGGGGTACCTCTGTCGATATCGTGCTAATCAGCATGTTGAGTGTTCAACAGCCAATCAACATTAGGCAGGAAGTGTGGGGGTTACCTCTGTCGATATCGTGCTAATCAGCATGTTGAGTGTTCAACAGCCAATCAACATTAGGCAGGAAGTGTGGGGGTTACCTCTGTCGATATCGTGCTAATCAGCATGTTGAGTGTTCAACAGCCAATTAAATTAGGCAGGAGGTGTGGGGGTTACCTCTGTCGATATCGTGCTAATCAGCATGTTGAGTGTTCAACAGCCAATTAACATTAGGCAGGAGGTGTGGGGGTTACCTCTGTCGATATCGTGCTAATCAGCATGTTGAGTGTTCAACAGCCAATCAACATTAGGCAGGAAGTGTGGGGGTTACCTCTGTCGATATCGTGCTAATCAGCATGTTGAGTGTTCAACAGCCAATCAACATTAGGCAGGAAGTGTGGGGGTTACCTCTGTCGATATCGTGCTAATCAGCATGTTGAGTGTCAACAGCCAATCAACATTAGGCAGGAAGTGTGGGGGTTACCTCTGTCGATATCGTGCTAATCAGCATGTTGAGTGTTCAACAGCCAATCAACATTAGGCAGGAAGTGTGGGGGTTACCTCTGTCGATATTGTGCTAATCAGCATGCTGAGTGGTCAGCAGCCAATTAACATTAGACAGGAGGTGTGGGGGTTACCTCTGTCGATATTGTGCTAATCAGCATGTTGAGTGTTCAACAGCCAATCAACATTAGGCAGGAGGTGTGGGGGTTAACTCTGTCGATATTGAGCTAATCAGCACGTTGAGTGTTCAACAGCCAATTAACATTAGGCAGGAGGTGTGGGGATTACCTCTGTTGATTCTGTGCCGATCAGCATGCTCAACCATCCCGGCATGGTGAAATCCTCAAAGTGCACCGCTATCAGCGGCTTCCTTTGCTCACAGTAGAACAACTGAAACACACACACACACTTACAGATTGATACAGATACACACAGACTGATATAGATGGACAGATGTAGATATATCTAAAATAAAATCCTTGATGCCAATAGCACCAGGCCACAATATCAGTGCCAGTAAAAAATTTTTAAAAAAACTATGTCATTAAAAAAAGATAAAAAGACCACTAATTAAATCATCTCTCTTCACAACCAAATTCAGTCTAACAGAAATCTCTCTCTCTCTCTCTCTCTCTCTCTCCTCTCCTCTCTCCCCCCCCCCCCCCCCCCCCCCCCCTCCCTCCCCCCCCCCCTCTCCCGTGTGTGCCTGATTTAAATGTCCCCTAGTGAGTATTCCCCATTCTTTCTGTTAACCATCTGTAGTGTTTGTTTTCCATCCTAACTCTGATACCTACTGTGGTTTCAGGCTGCATGCCAAGGCTTTGTTCTTCAACTCTCATCCCAGTGGCTACAGCGCAGGCAGTGCCCCTTTATGGAATCTTCCAAAACTGGTAGCCAGTGTTTGAGATTTAATTTCTCTATATACACCTGCAATTTAACTTAGACGCCTGCCATTTGTGAAGACTGTTTTGTTGTTTCCTTTGTTTAAAAAAAAAAAATCCCACCTGTCAAATCAATTTTTTTCCTACTCCACACAACTCATATATAAAAACTTTATTGAATTATCAGTCACTATGATGCACACAAGTCATATAAAAACATTATTGAATTATCAGTCACTATGATGATGTAGATGACTGATGTCTAACTTGTGCCTCTCATTCCTCAGACCACACAGGTGTTGTTGACATTGTGTGGCATAACCCTCTTTTGTTCTAAGCTTTCACTGCTATTTTCTTGTGGGTTAATCAACTGGCTACAACTGTGCATTTGAAAAAAAAAATAGTGGATGCAGTTTACATACCAGTTTGCTTTGGTGCCTAAAAATAATACTATTAAGAAGCCAAATGTTCAGTGACAAGGTAAAAACATTACAATATACCTTAGTGATGTCAGGAAAAGAAAAAAAAAAAACAGCATTACAATACACCTCTGTGATGTGAAGCAAAAAACATAATGCATTACAATATCTCCTTGCAGTGACCAGGATGGAACACAAAAGCATTACAACACACGCAGGCAGCTTCTCTTGACAAACCATGACCAAGAAACGAGTTGCTACAAAGTGCCAGCCTTTTTCTTATTGTTTGTCAGTGATCTCACCTGTTGTTTACAGGTGTGGTGTGAGCAAAGTGCCAGCAATTCTGCTGTTTGTCAGTGATCTCACCTGCTGCTTACAGGTGTGGGGGTGAGCAACGTGATGGCAATTTCTGCTGCTTGTCAGTGATCTCACCTGCTGCTTACAGGTGTGGGGGTGAGCAAAGTGCCAGCAATTCTGCTGTTTGTCAGTGATCTCACCTGCTGCTTACAGGTGTGAAGTGAGCAAAGTGCCAGCAATTCTGCTGCTTGTCAGTGATCTCACCTGCTGCTTACAGGTGTGGGAGTGAGCAAAGTCCTGCGACAGGATGACCACGACCACCGCTGCCCTGTCGGCCACACTCTGAAAGGGGGTGATCTGGTCTCCCCCCTCCCCTCCGTTCACTGCTGCCTGATCACCTCCCTTGGTTGACCCCTCACCCTCGGCTGAACACACAACGGAGCAAACAGATGCATGTAACGAAACCACACGTACAGCAAATGTAACTGGCCTTCAACAGCAAAACCTCAGTCACGAGCTAAACCAGTCATTGCAGCCTGCCAATGCCACCATTCTACATTCTCTGACTCTTGTGCATAACAAAGGCCAGTTCTCCAATACCTGTTAAAAAACATCACATGTATAGTGTGGTGGGGTTCTAAAACAGCAAGTTTATCTACAGCACTTACCATGACAATATTTCTTCTGTAATTACTCTGACACTGTGTGTAAAAGACCAGTGTCACTCAATGTCAATGTCTAAGTACAGCACTTGTAAAAGACCAATGTCACACAATATCAATACCAAAGTATACTGCTTGTAAAAAAAAAAAACAGTGTCACACAATGTCAATGTCTAAGTATTCTGCTTGTAAAAGACACTGTCACCCAATGTCAACATCTAAGTATACTGCCTGTAAAATACCAGTCACTCAATGTCAACGTCTAGGTATTCCCATTACAACAACTCCAGGTCCAAAATTCATCCAAATCCATGTTTTCTTGGTCTGAATCCTATTTAACACATGACTGCCCTTCTCCAGTTTTCCATCCTTCATTTGTTGTGGGCTGGGTAATGTTTGTTTGAATGTCAACGCTGAAATGTTGACAGTGTTTGTTTGAATGTCAACGCTGAAATGTTGGTAATGTTTGTTTGAATGTCAACGCTGAAATGTTGGCAGTGTTTGTTTGAATGTCAATGTTGAAATGTTGGCAATGTTGTTTTTGAATGTCAACGTTGAAATGTTGGCAATGTTTGTTTGAATGTCAATGTTGAAATGTTGACGATGTTTGTTTGAATATCAACATTGAAATGTTAGCGATGTTTGTTTGAATGTCAACGTTGAAATGCTGAAAAATCTGAGGTCAACAGCACAGGAAGTCCTCCAAGATGTCTTCATAGACAGCCACAGTGACAAGTAATCCTGCCTGAATTTTTTTTTTTTTCAATATTTTGACTTTTATCAGTATTCCTATCAGTAATATAATTATCATCATTACTACCTTGACTCACACACGATCTCCCTTCTAACAGCCTCGTTTTCATTCAACATCTACCTTGTGCTGAAGAGATCCAAGCTAACTGACAAAACTCATTCATGTTCATTGTCGTATTTGTTTGTATCTTGCCTGAAGAAGACCGAAGAGGTCGAAACGTGTCATGTTTTGTCTTGTGACTTGTTTGTCCACCTTTCTCTTGGCAGTCTGCTGACATTTATTTAAGATTGTTTAGATTAACGCCTGCAGTCGTCTCACTTTGCAACTATGCTCTGCACAGCTATGCGGGGATCGTCTTAAGTCGTGACCAGCTCCAAGACTTACCCTGGTTGCTAGGCGTCAGTGTTGAGGACTCTGTTAAAGGGCCATCATCTTCACTGGACAGCCACACCGTGTACGACTTGTTCTCCAGCCACTGCTGGACCTCTTGACCCTGATCATGATAACAGCACATGCACTGTAACCCCAGCCTTTACTGTGTGACACACTATACACCTCTTGACTCTGATCATGATAACAGCACATGCACTGTACCCCAGCCTTTACTGTGCGACACACTACAACACCTCTGACCCTGATCATAATAACAGCACACTGTAACCCCAGCCTTTACTGTGCGAACACACTACACACACCTCTTGCCCTGATCATATAACAGCACACTGTAACCCCAGCCTTTACTGTGCGACACACTACACACCTCTTGACTCTGATCATGATAACAGCACACTGTAACCCCAGCCTTTACTGTGTGACACAACTACACACCTAGGTGTTGTAGTGTGTAACGACACAGTAAAGGCTTGGGGTTTACAGTGTGCTGGTATCAGTGATCAGAGTCAAGAGGTGTGTAGTGTGTCACACAGTAAAGGCTGGGGTACAGTGTGCTGTTATCATGATCAGGGTCAAGAGGTGTGTAGTGTGTCGCCACAGTAAAGGCTGGGGTTACAGTGTGCTGTTCATTATGATCAGGGTCAAGAGGTGGGCACAGTTAGTGTGTCGTTATTAGTAAAGGCTGGGGTTACACAGTAAAGTGCAGTGCATGTGCTGTTATCATGATCAGAGTCAAGAGGTGTATAGTGTGTCACACATAAAGGCTGGGGTTACAGTGCATGTGCTGTTATCATGATCAGGGTCAAGAGGTTCCAGCAGTGGCTGGAGAACACAAGTCGTACACGGTGGCTGGCTGTCCAGTGAAGATGATGGCCCTTTAACAGAGTCCTCAACACACTGACGCCTAGCAAACCAGGGTAAGTCTTGGAGCTGGTCACGACTTAAGACGATCCCGCATAGCTGTGCAGAGCATAGTTGCAAAGTGAGACGACTGCAGGCGTTAATCTAAACAAATCTTAAATAAATGTCAGCAGACTGCCAAGAGAAAGGTGGACAAACAAGTCACAAGACAAAACATGACCACGTTTCGACCTCTTCGGTCTTCTTTCAGGCAAGATACAAACAAATACGACAATGAACATGAATGAGTTTGTCAGTTAGCTTGGATCTCTTCAGCACAAGGTAGATGTTGAATGAAAACGAGGCTGTTAGAAGGGAGATCGTGTGTGAGTCAAGGTAGTAATGATGATAATTATATTACTGATAGGAATACTGATAAAAGTCAAAATATTGAAAAAAAAAAAATTCAGGCAGGATTACTTGTCACTGTGGCTGTCTATGAAGACATCTTGGAGGACTTCCTGTGCTGTTGACCTCAGATTTTTCAGCATTTCAACGTTGACATTCAAACAAACATCGCTAACATTTCAATGTTGATATTCAAAACAAACATCGTCAACATTTCAACATTGACATTCAAACAAACATTGCCAACATTTCAACGTTGACATTCAAACAAACATTGCCAACATTTCAACATTGACATTCAAACAAACACTGCCAAACATTTCAGCGTTGACATTCAAACAAACATTACCAACATTTCAGCGTTGACATTCAAACAAAACACTGTCAACATTTCAGCGTTGACATTCAAACAAACATTACCCAGCCCACAACAAATGAAGGATGGAAAACTGGAAGAAGGGCAGTCATGTGTTAAATAGGATTCAGACCAAGAAAACATGGATTTGGATGAATTTTGGACCTGGAGTTGTTGTGTAATGGGAATACCTAGACGTGACATTGAGTGACTGGTATTACAGGCAGTATACTTAGATGTTGACATTGGGTGACAGTGTCTTTTACAAGCAGAATACTTAGACATGACATTGTGGGACACTGTTTTTTTTTACAAGCAGTATACTTTGGTATTGATATTGTGTGACATTGGTCTTTACAAGTGCTGTACTTAGACATTGACATTGAGTGACACTGGTCTTTTACACACAGTGTCAGAGTAATTACAGAAGAAATATTGTCATGGTAAGTGCTGTAGATAAACTTGCTGTTTTAGAACCCCACCACACTATACATGTGATGTGTTTTAACAGGTATTGGAGAACTGGCCTTTGTTATGCACAAGAGTCAGAGAATGTAGAATGGTGGCATTGGCAGGCTGCAAATGACTGGTTTAGCTCGTGACTGAGGTTTTGCTGTTGAAGGCCAGTTACATTTGCTGTACGTGTGGTTTCGTTACATGCATCTGTTTGCTCCGTTTGTGTTCAGCCGAGGGTGAGGGGTCAACCAAGGGAGGTGATCAGGCAGCAGTGAACGGAGGGGGAGGGGGGAGACCAGATCACCCCCTTTCAGAGTGTGGCCGACAGGGGCAGCGGTGGTCGTGGTCATCCTGTCGCAGGACTTTGCTCACTCCCACACCTGTAAGCAGCAGGTGAGATCACTGACAAGCAGCAGAATTGCTGGCACTTTGCTCACTTCACACCTGTAAGCAGCAGGTGAGATCACTGACAAACAGCAGAATTGCTGGCACTTTGCTCACCCCCACACCTGTAAGCAGCAGGTGAGAGATCACTGACAAGCAGCAGAATTGCCAGATCACGTTGCTCAACCCCACACCTGTAAGCAGCAGGTGAGATCACTGACAAACAGCAGAATTGCTGGCACTTTGCTCACACCACACCTGTAAACAACAGGTGAGATCACTGACAAACAATAAGAAAAAGGCTGGCACTTTGTAGCACTCGTTTCTTGGTCATGGTTGTCAAGAGAAGCTGCCTGCGTGTGTTGTAATGCTTTGTGTTCCATCCTGGTCACTGCAAGGAGATATTGTAATGCATTATGTTTTTTGCTTCACATCACAGAGGTGTATTGTAATGCTGTTTTTTTTTTCTTTTCCTGACATCACTAAGGTATATTGTAATGTTTTACCTTGTCACTGAACATTTGGCTTCTTAATAGTATTATTTTTAGGCACCAAAGCAAATGGTATGTAAACTGCATCCACTATTTTTTTTTTCAAATGCACAGTTGTAGCCAGTTGATTAACCCACAAGAAAAATAGCAGTGAAAGCTTAGAACAAAAGAGGGTTATGCCACACAATGTCAACAACAACACCTGTGTGGTCTGAGGAATGAGAGGCACAAGTTAGACATCAGTCATCTACATCATCATAGTGACTGATAATTCAATAATGTTTTTATATGACTTGTGTGCATCATAGTGACTGATAATTCAATAAAGTTTTTATATATGAGTTGTGTGGAGTAGGAACAAAAATTGATTTGACAGGTGGGATTTTTTTTTTTTAAACAAAGGAAAACAAAACAGTCTTCACAAATGGCAGGCGTCTAAAGTTAAATTGCAGGTGTATATAGAGAAATTAAATCTCAAACACTGGCTACCAGTTTTGGAAGATTCCATAAAAGGGGCACTGCCTGCGCTGTAGCCACTGGGATGAGAGTTGAAGAACAAAGCCTTGGCATGCAGCCTGGAAACCACAGTAGGTATCAGAGTTAGGATGGAAAACAAACACTACAGATGGTTAACAGAAAGAATGGGGAATACTCACTAGGGGACATTTAAATCAGGCACACACGGAGAGGGGGGGGGGGGGGGAGGGAGGGGGGGGGGGGGGGGGGGGGGGGGAGAGAGAGAGAGAGAGAGAGAGAGAGAGAGAGAGAGAGAGAGATTTCTGTTAGACTGAAATTTGGTTGTGAAGATGAATATTTAATTAGTGGTCTTTTTAATCTGACATAGTTTTTTTAAAAATTTTTACTGGCACTGATATTGTGGCCTGGTGCTATTGGCATCAAGGATTTTATTTTAGATATATCTACATCTGTCCATCTATATCAGTCTGTGTGTATCTGTATCAATCTGTAAGTGTGTGTGTGTGTTTCAGTTGTTCTACTGTGAGCAAAGGAAGCCGCTGATAGCGGTGCACTTTGAGGATTTCACCATGCCGGGATGGTTGAGCATGCTGATCGGCACAGAATCAACAGAGGTAATCCCCACACCTCCTGCCTAATGTTAATTGGCTGTTGAACACTCAACGTGCTGATTAGCTCAATATCGACAGAGTTAACCCCCACACCTCCTGCCTAATGTTGATTGGCTGTTGAACACTCAACATGCTGATTAGCACAATATCGACAGAGGTAACCCCCCACACCTCCTGTCTAATGTGTTAATTGGCTGCTGACCACTCAGCATGTGATTAGCACAATATCGACAGAGGTAACCCCCCACACTTCCTGCCTAATGTTGATTGGCTGTTGAACACTCAACATGCTGATTAGCACGATATCGACAGAGGTAACCCCCACACTTCCTGCCTAATGTTGATTGGCTGTTGAACACTCAACATGCTGATTAGCACGATATCGACAGAGGTAACCCCACACTTCCTGCCTAATGTTGATTGGCTGTTGAACACTCAACATGACTGATTAGCACGATATCGACAGAGGTAACCCCCCCACACTTCCTGCCTAATGTTGATTGGCTGTTGAACACTCAAACATGCTGATTAGCACGATATCGACAGAGGTAACCCCACACCTCCTGCCTAATGTTAATTGGCTGTTGAACACTCAACATGCTGATTAGCACGATATCGACAGAGGTAACCCCCCACACCTCCTGCCTAATGTTTAATTGGCTGTTGAACACTCAACATGCTGATTAGCACGATATCGACAGAGGTAACCCCCACACTTCCTGCCTAATGTTGATTGGCTGTTGAACACTCAAACATGCTGATTAGCACGATATCGACAGAGGTAACCCCCACACTTCCTGCCTAATGTTGATTGGCTGTTGAACACTCAACATGCTGATTAGCACGATATCGACAGAGGTAACCCCCACACTTCCTGCCTAATGTTGATTGGCTGTTGAACACTCAACATGCTGATTAGCACGATATCGACAGAGGTAACCCCCACACCTCCTGCCTAATGTTAATGGGCTGTTGAACACTCAACATGCTGATTAGCACGATATCGACAGAGGTAACCCCACACCTCCTGCCTAATGTTAATTGGCTGTTGAACACTCAACATGCTGATTAGCACGATATCGACAGAGGTAACCCCCCACACCTCCTGCCTAATGTTAATTGGCTGTTGAACACTCAACATGCTGATTAGCACGATTATCGACAGAGGTAACCCCACACCACACCTCCTGCCTAATGTTAATTGGCTGTTGAACACTCAACATGCTGATTAGCACGATATCGACAGAGGTAACCCCCACACCTCCTGCCTAATGTTAATTGGCTGTTGACCACTCAACATGCTGATTAGCACGATATCGACAGAGGTAAACCCCCACACCTCCTGTCTAATGTTGATTGGCTGTTGACCACTCAACATGCTGATTAGCACGATATTGACAGAGGTAACCCCCACACTTCCTGCCTAATGTTGATTGGCTGTTGACCACTCAACATGCTGATTAGCACGATATTGACAGAGGTAACCCCCACACTTCCTGCCTAATGTTGATTGGCTGTTGACCACTCAACATGCTGATTAGCACGATATCGACAGAGGTAACCCCCACACTTCCTACGTGCCTAATGTTGATTGGCTGTTGACACACTCAACATGCTGATTAGCACGATATCGACAGAGGTAATCCCCACACCTCCTGCCTAATGTTGATTGGCTGTTGACCACTCAACATGCTGATTAGCACGATATCGACAGAGGTAACCCCCAAACTTCCTGCCTAATGTTGATTGGCTGTTGACCACTCAGCATGCTGATTAGCACGATATTGACAGAGGTAATCCCCACACCTCCTGCCTAATGTTGATTGGCTGTGACCACTCAACATGCTGATTAGCACGATATTGACAGAGGTAACCCCCACACCTCCTGCCTAATGTTAATGGCTGTTGACCACTCAGCATGCTGATTAGCACGATATTGACAGAGGTAACCCCCACACCTCCTGCCTAATGTTAATTGGCTGTTGACCACTCAAACATGCTGATTAGCACGATATTGACAGAGGTAACCCCCACACTGTTGCTTGAACACTGTAGAATAGATAAGAAGAATGAATATGCAAAGAGATATGCACAGACTGACCGACTGACACTGGCGTGTTTCAGAGCAGCATGCACAGACTGACCGGACTGACACTGGCGTGTTTCAGAGCAGCATGCACAGACTGACCGGGGGACTGACACTGGCGTGTTTCAGAGCAGCATGCACAGACTGACCGGACTGACACTGGCGTGTTTCAGAGCAGCATGCACAGACTGACCGGGACTGACACTGGCGTGTTTCAGAGCAGCATGCACAGACTGACCGGACTGACACGGCGTGTTCAGAGCAGCATGCACAGACTGACACCGGACTGACACTGGCGTGTTTCAGAGCAGCATGCACAACAGACTGACCGGACTGACACTGGCGTGTTTCAGAGCAGCATGCACAGACTGACCGGACTGACACTGGCGTGTTTCAGAGCAGCATGCACAGACTGACCGGACTGACACTGGCGTGTTTCAGAGCAGCATGCACAGGACTGACCGGACTGACACTGGCGTGTTTCAGAGCAGCATGCACAGACTGACCGGACTGACACTGGCGTGTTTCAGAGCAGCATGCACAGAATGACCGGAACTGACACTGGCGTGTTTCAGAGCAGCATGCACAGACTGACCGGACTGACACTGGCGTGTTTTGTGTTTCAGAGCAGCATGCACAGACTGACGACCGGACTGACACTGGCGTGGTTCAGAGCAGCATGCACAGACTGACCGGACTGACACTGGCGTGTTTCAGAGCAGCATGCACAGACTGACACGGACTGACACTGGCGTGTTTCAGAGCAGCATGCACAGAACTGACCGGACTGACAACTGGCGTGGTTTGTTTCAGAGCAGCATGCACAGACTGACCGGACTGACACTGGCGTGTTTCAGAGCAGCATGCACAGACTGACCGGACTGACACTGGCGTGTTTCAGAGCAGCATGCACAGACTGACCGGACTGACACTGGCGTGTTTCAGAGCAGCATGCACAGACTGACCGGACTGACACTGGCGTGTTTCAGAGCAGCATGCACAGACTGACCGGACTGACACTGGCGTGTTTCAGAGCAGCATGCACAGACTGACCGGACTGACACTGGCGTGTTTCAGAGCAGCATGCACGACATGACCGGACTGACACTGGCGTGTTTCAGAGCAGCATGCACAGACTGACCGGACTGACACTGGCGTGTTTCAGAGCAGCATGCACAGAATGACCGGAACTGACACTGGCGTGTTTCAGAGCAGCATGCACAGACTGACACGGACTGACACTGGCGTGTTTCAGAGCAGCATGCACAGACTGACCGGACTGACACTGGCGTGTTCAGAGCAGCAGCATGCACACACGATGACCGGACTGACATGGCGTGTTTACAGAGCAGCATGCACAGAGATGACCGGACTGACACTGGCGTGTTTCAGAGCAGCATGCACAGACTGACCGGACTGACAACTGGCGTGTTTCAGAGCAGCATGCACAGAACTGACCGGACTGACACTGGCGGTTTCAGAGCAGCATGCACAGACTGACGGACTGACACTGGCGTGTTCAGAGCAGCATGCACAGATGACCGGACCGGACTGACACTGGCGTGTTTCAGAGCAGCATGCACAGGACTGACCGGACTGACACACCTGGCGTGTTTCAGAGCAGCATGCACAGAACTGACCGGACTGACACTGGCGTGTTTCAGAGCAGCATGCACAGAACTGACCGGACTGACACTGGCGTGTTTAGAGCAGCATGCACAGACTGACCGGACAGACACTGGCGTGTTTCAGAGCAGCATGCACAGACTGACAGGACTGACACTGGCGTGTGTTTCAGAGCAGCATGCACAGACTGACCGACTGACACTGGCTACTGGGTGTTTCAGAGCAGCATGCACAGATGACGGACTGACACTGGCGTGTTTTCAGAGCAGCATGCACAGACTGACCGGACTGACACTGGCGTGTTTCAGAGCAGCATGCACAGGACTGACCGACTGACAACTTGGCGTGTTTCAGAGCAGCATGCACAGGACTGACCGACTGACACTGGCGTGTTTCAGAGCAGCATACACAGACTGACCGAAGCTGACACTGGTGACCGACTGACACTGGTGTGTGTTCAGAGCAGCATGCACAGACTGACCGACTGACACTGGTGTGTTTCAGAGCAGCATGCACAGACTGACCGACTGACAATGGTGTGTTTCAGAGCAGCATGCACAGACTGACCGACTGACACTGGTGTGTTTCAGAGCAGCATGCACAGACTGACGACTGACACTGGTGTGTTTCAGAGCAGCATGCACAGACTGACCCCGACTGACACTGGTGTGTTTCAGAGCAGCATGCACAGAATGGACCGACCCACACTGACACTGGGTGTTTCAGAGCAGCATGCACAGACTGACCGAGACACTGGTGTGTTTCAGAGCAGCATGCACAGACTGACCGACTGACACTGGTGTGTTTCAGAGCAGCATGCACAGACTGACACGAACTGACACTGGTGTGTTTCAGAGCAGCATGCACAGACTGACCGACTTGAACTGGGTGTGTTTTCAGAGCAGCATACACAGACTGACCGACTGACACTGGTGTGTTTCAGAGCAGCACGATTCAGCAGGACAATTACCGCCAGACGCTGTTGCGCGGCGGCAGCGGGTCATCCACTCTGCCACACGCAACAACCTGGAAACAAATGGGCACAATGAGGCCAAACTCAGCCATGCTGTACGTAGCCACTGCCTCTCATGGCAACACAGCTGATGCTTTGATTGGTCGGTCCGCTAGTTCATCTGTGTATAGGACAAAGGCAGAAAAGCCTTAAGGAGAGACCTGAAGGACGTTCCAAAGGGAGGCTGCACATTGCCCAGTTTTGTTGTGTTTTGTTGAAGTTTTTGTAATGTTCTGCCTGCCTAAGCCTGTACTGACCATAGTGTCCTAGTCTCTTTTGCCACTTTCTTTTACTTAGTTATTATCGTTCATATATGTTGGGTGGTTTTGTTTGTCAGTCAGTCAGAAGAGTTGTTCATTGTCATTACAGACGTTACATGCCTGTCGCACCAAAAAAGATACGCAGAGAAATAGAAATAATTGTATTCAGCAAGAGAGAGGAGATTCCAGCGCCCACAAAGACAAAGTTAATACGATGCTGAGCCGTGATCTAGGGATATACTCATATGAGCAGTCTGATTCTGCTTTCAACATTGGGGGAAAAAGGGTATTGGAGGATAAACTACTCATGTATCTCTTTCGGTATTTGTAATTGAATGAGCTGTTATTACTGTCCTGTAGGTTTGGTCTTAAAGACTTTTGGGTATTACTTAATTATTGCGGTCAGGAGTTTTAACAAAGAATGCAACTAGTAAATATTTCACA
>JADBJO010001173.1:0-30000 GCA_016801955.1 Conus betulinus
TTGTTTTGGAAGAGCAAACAGAAACTGGGGGAAGGGCACGAGGGGGGGGGGGGGGGGGGGGGGGGGGAGGGAAAGCAAATGTTTTCATCCGTCTGTCCCCAGGTCAGCAAATAAAATTATCTAGGAACTTCTAGCCATGCTAAGCAATTATGGTTGCTCTGCAGGTGTTTGTCTTTCCGTACGATGGATCAGAACAGGTGCCACTGACCACCATCGCAGTTACTCTTGCAAAGTCCTGCACTGTCACGTTTGGTGGGTTGTCTCAGTGATTAATGGTGGTAAACCTCCTTGAGTGGTTGGCTATGAAGAATGTATGTTCTGTTGCACATACTTCCATAAATTTCCACAGCTTTCAATTTTTTTTCTGCAAATTCTGACTCAAAATGCAGGCGACAACCAAGACGTTAATTTTATTTTTTAGTTTAAAACTAACCACAATTCAGGATCAGAATCAGGATCAGGATCAGTACTTGTACGTTACTTCAAAAATTGAAAAACATAATAGGCAAAAGAATCGGACACACTTCTTATACTCTTTTCACATTGTTCGATTGACGGATCCGAGTCGCAACAGACCTTGATTCAAAACGGATTCACGATAATCACAATAACGATCAATTCGTTGTTAACTCTGCCCATTCTGATTTTGATTTTCTGAAGTCAGTTCGTCTGAATACTTTTCATTGTAATTACATGCCACCCACATTGCAACCTGAAGACAGATTTCACCAGTAAACAAGCTAACCTGTATCACTTACTCACGTAATTCGCCTTTAAGCATTTCGAGTTCGGAATGTACTTACCTCTATAAAAGTTTTATATATCAACAACCAACATGCGTCTCATAGCGTCCATGACTTTCGAATTTCGAACCTCCGAGAATACCCGACCAATCGGCTGACGTTTTCTATTTTTGTTCAACCAATTAATAAATGTTTCTCATCAACAACAAACAAATCATGTGCTTGGTCACATGATGTTATAGAAACTAAAATGGCAGAAGTTGGCAACGAAAGGAAGCGCATGATTGCTTGACAAGTTATAATAAGATTTATTTCACTCTATCTGATTGTTCTACATGACTTGAAAGGTTTCATTTATTTCCAATCATGGAGGTAAGCGAACAGATTTTCATTCTGATCCACGTTCTAGAGAGATTTACGCAGTTCACTAGAGAGTAGACTGTTTTCTTTGTGAGGACGACAACGAGCAAACTTTGTTTTAAACATAATTTAGCATAGACAGGTGTAAATCTCACGGCATCCAGAATAAACTTTACCTTCCCGGAATAACACATCTGTCTCACGTAATGTGTCTGAAAGAAGGCAAATCAGGAGATTCTTCTTCTTCTTCTTCTTCTTCTTCTTCTTTAAGTTCTTCCATATCTGAAATAGCAGCTGTCATCAACGAGTTGATGATTCTGCCCCTGTAACATTTTTTTTTTTAATGGGGATCTGCGCCATTGGCTACCAGTGTGCCGAGTGGGAAAAAAACATCCCCTAGCAACCACCAAAGCAGAGAAAGATCTTGGTGTGGTAGTGGACAGCCAACTGACTTTCAAGGACCATGTGTTACAGGCAACATCTAAGGCCAACAGAATCCTGGGCGTTATACAATGATCCTTTGATCATCTCATGGAGCATACCTTCATCCAGCTGTACAAAGCACTCGTGAGACCAGTCTTAGAGTATGGCCACTCAGTCTGGCAACCATCCCAGAAGACCCTCCAACGAGAGATAGAAGATGTTCAACGCAGAGCCACAAAACTCATTGGCAAATTGAAGGATAAACCATACCCAGAATGCCTGTCTATCCTCAAGCTGCCCAGCCTGGAACACCACAGACACAGGGGAGACATGATTGACCTCTACAAATATATTGCTGGCATATACGACACAAGCCGGCCAAACTTCAAGCTGCATGACAGATGCAACATCAGAGGCCACAGCAGGAAGCTTGTTAAGCATAGGTCCCGCCTAGAAGTTAGGAATTCATTCTTTTCTGAAAGAGTGGTGTCGGTTTGGAACAGCGTACCAGAATCGGTTGTGTCCGCACCCAGTATGACCGCGTTTAAAAACAGTCTTGACGCCCACTGGGCCAACCACCCAGCACTGTACAACCCGACCTGCTATCAATAGATCTTGCAAGTGCAAGCATCTGTAGACAGGGACAACACATCGATCGGTGAACTGACCTGTAACCACGGGTCTCAAACACCACCAACATCAAGTATTAAGTAAGTAAGTGAAAAAACAGTAACTGAGTAAGTTACCCAAAGGCCTCCTGCAACAGTAAGGAACTGCAGACCTGATCAGAGGCGCTAGCATCCTGACCACTTTAGCAGTTCACAGGGAAAAAGGTGAGCCTTCACCTAGTATCACATACCTAAAAAAAAAAAAAAAGAAGAAAGAAGAAAAGGAAAATTTGAGTTCTTAAGGGTGATGGGAGCGGGATATCTTTAGTACACATAACGTTAAACAATCTGCACAGGCAATCCAGTCCCGTATGGTTCAAGGACGGAAGGAACTCTGTCTATATTGCATTCTGCAGGAAATGAGGGTCAGCTGCTGGCTGTGTCCCTGTCTGTCATGGGGTGGCATGGGAGTCTGCTGGGCTGTCAGATGGGAAGTCAGGACTGTTCCATCTTTTGTTTTGTACAGCATTGTTAAACATACTGTTTTTTCTGCATTGCTTAAGTGTGGACCACTCCAGCTGAGCCAGCATTTGTTGGACAGTTGAAAGACTTGATTTCTGTTGAAAACAAAGCAAGCCATGTGGCACTGAATTCCTTAGCATAGAAATGTGCTCATACATGGAATGGTCCCTGACTGTGGCTGCATGTTCAACCAGTGTCCTACCATTGCTTTTGTAAGCCCTTATTTGTTTGACAAAAGTGGAACTGATGTTCAGTTTCTTCTTGGGAATCCCAGAACTTGGGTTGCTTTGGAACAGATATGTTGGAAATATGCTTTCCCCAGTTCAGGTCTTTCTGAGTTGTCACTCCAAGATCTATGCTGGCTGGAAGAGAATGTTTTCAGATTTGGTGAGGATGATGCAGTGGCTTCCTGCTTTTTGTGGCAGGCAGTACTGTGCATTTTCCAAAGTGGAATTCCATATCCTACCTGCTTTCACACAGGTGATCCTGTGGAAATCTTGCGACTCTATATTATACTACCATGTCATAAAACCATATGCGAATGATCTTGCCCGTGATGTAAGCTTTTCAGGGAGGTTGTATCAATGTATGTTGGAAAAAACCCATGGACCAAGTTCTAACCCACTGGTACTTCTGAGTGAAGACTTGCATAAATTATTAGATGAAGAATGAGTGCCATCCACCACCACTGCTTGGTGTCAGCCTGAGAAAGTTTTCAATCCGTCCATTAATTGGTCTATGGACCCAGTAGCCACTAAGCTTATGAAGCCTTGAAGGAGAAGGTTTAACTTATCAAATGCCTCGGTGAATACCTGATACGTATGTCCATCTCCTTTCCCCTTTTTCGCATTCACCATAACCCCATCAACAAACTCAAAAAGCTGTTTCTCACAAGATCACACTCTTCCAGAGCTGTGCTGAAGATCCTACTGAATTTCTTTTGCTCTCTAGATGGTCCCTTAACACAGCTGATGACAGTTTGCTCAAGTACCTTAGAGCTGATGCAGGTCAAGGAAATTGGACGTTAGTTGGCAGGATCATAGAAAGAGTTGGAGCAGGGAAGAGAGGGGGAGGGCAAATGGGGGTAAGGGGGAAGCAGGATTGAATATCAAGTACTGAAGTAGTTCTACACTCAGCTGATTAGTAGAGTGACAACATGATGGACATCTAAAATGAAGATTTGTGTCTTTGACACCATAGATTCAAACATACAGTCTTCGGTATGTAAGTTTCATATTTGAATAACAACTTCAGTCCCACATACACATCAGTTGTACATGTATGTCAGCAATGTAAGTTTTATATCCAGGGTTTCTTGCAGCTGATTCAGTTAGGAAGTCTGCCGAACCATCAGCTGAGGTTTAGAAGTACGCAGGTGACATGGAGGATATGGGGTAGAAGTACACATGTGACATGTGACCCACTCCTGTACTCATTTATGAAAGTACTGTGTCTGGCACCCATGTTTTGAAATGTTGATTTATTAAATTATGTGTGATTTAGATGGAGAAAAGAACAATTAGCAATGGAGTTTTGTTTTTATTCATTATTATTATTAATCTTAATAATCTTATTAGAACAGTAACATAGTATCTATCCTTGCATAGAGACCAAACAATATGTGTTTACCATCCACACTTTTGTTCACATAGTGGATTGCCTACCTGGGCAGAGTCAGTTGAAGAGCTGCCTACTGGCAATACATTCTGTTGTTTCCCATGTCATCCATATGAATTTATATCGCATATTTACTTGTCATCTGTACCAGCAGCCAAACTGACTCATCTTCCAAAGTGGGTGATGAGATTTTATGTGCGGATAAGATCTTATGTGTGCATTCAGGTATGGTACCTTGGTTTTAAAGTCTCACTCAACAGACCTTTTTTTGGAAATAGGATCAGACCCTGTGTAAAGTCTGAGGGGAGAAATCCCTGTATACCAAAACACACTGGCAGAGATTTGAACCGGCAGCCCCAGGATCACAAGTCTGGCACTCGACCAGCAGAGCTACTCCAACTCCCATCCGTCTTTGCATCATGGAGCCTGTAGTAATTTTTAATCGAAAACAAAAATAGAGACTTAAAATAGAATTGGTCATGTGTCAGAGAGAGGAGACGGGAGGGGTGGGGTGGGGAGGAGATTTTGTAAGTGGTATCTAGAAAGGATCAGAGTATTAAGTCGCTGAACTTTAGAGCCTGCAATCAAAAGAAATCGTCAAACGGATTGAGGAGGAGAAAATAAAACCCAAACTAGTGTGCTAATACTAAGTTTTTGAGACTGTCAGTCAAGAAATGGGATGCTCTGATTGTGTTATCAGCACAGGAAAGAGTTGGGTGTAATCATTTTTGGCACTTTTCATACTTTAAATAAAAATTGTGCGGCAGCAGCTCCACTTGAAGACCACTAAAATGATGTTTAGAGGGAGGAGAAGACTGTTGATAATTATTAGTAGATGCAAGAAATTAATGAAGTCTCAGGAGTGAGACAAAATGTGTGGTTCTGTCAGTGGTGTTTATAATTAAATGTAGCCGTTTGCTGCTAAGTTTTAAACTTAGTGGTCTCAGTGATACTCCTAGTTTAATGTAATAGTGCAAATAAAAGAATATGCTGACACAGGTTTCTTGCCATTCAGTGCAAAATATAAATAAATACATAAATAAATAGATAAGATGAATAAACTTTTTTTTTTTTTAAATGAAAGAAACATGATTCACAACTGAGTGAATGTAATACCAGGACAGTTTCATTCCCAATTTCTTCAAATGATAGAAAGCAAAAGTGTCTGTTTAAACAGTTTTGCGAGAAGTCAAATCCTTAGTGTGATTTCTTCTTCCTTTTTTTTTTTTTGGTTTGTTTGTTTGTTTATTTATTTTCTTTTGTTTTGTTTGTTTGCTTGCTTTTCATGGTATTTCTGTGTAAGGTTATTTGGTCAGTGTTCTGGCAAAAACTACCAGGAGGGCCTTGTTTGTGTACAGACTTTCTCAAATTTCTGCCACAGTTTGTCTACAGAAATGACCAGATTTCTTTACCTGCAGCTGAGATCGTCTTCTGTTACAGTCGAGTTCCAGACATGTTTCAGTATTTTTGTTTGTAGGTCTTCAATAAAGATACCCAAACTTTCCGCTTAGACACTCCATTTTGAGGATTTTTGGTTCTTATTTTGATTAATTTCACTGTAAACTGTTTATTTTTCTGGTGTTGCCTAGCTATGCTTTGATACAGTGGTGTATTTGAGTGCAGTGTAAGATTTATTAATTTTCTTGTTACCTATCTAAATTCTAAGATGATATTCTGAATGAATAAAGATTTTTGTGCATACCAAGAATTCAGATTTGTCAACCTCTGTTGATATTGTTGCAGATGTACTTTGTAACCAAAGTGAAATTTTCTAATCTGCTCTTCAAGGGACTGGAAATTAACAACACTGCAGGTATTTGTGTTTTTTGTTTCTTTGATTGGTTTGTTGTTGTCATCTCATTTTGTAGCATTTTGTTTTTCTCATTACTCTGTAGTTAGCAGGTGACCACAGGAGGATGTTGTATTTAGGCTATTTTAAGTGAAATTTCTTTTACAGAATGTGGGGATGTCATCAGATTTCAAATTATGTATTCTTTGCATGTAAGGTTTCTACATTAACGATGCCCCAAAGTCCCAAGAGTTGTCATTTACTTGATTGACTTTAATTTTAGTCACAGAGTTGTCAAACTGTGATGATTTCATAGTCTTGATGAACGATTTGGTGCACCAAATTTGAGGGGGGTATTGGAAGCCATGATCATCAGACTAGGGCATATGTCCTAGTTTGTCCAGTAGTGCAGTTTCTTCTGAAAAGATGAGCACTGTAGAGCTGCTGCTGAAGTACAGATGAATGTTCAGGGTGACAGACAGCCCTTGGACAATACAAACATATGTTATTCCTTGAATGTTGTACTGTTGTTGAAAACTTTTTTTTGTGTGTGTTCTGCCGACGCTGAGTGAAAATATTTTTTTGTTTTATCTTGTTTGTTTGTTTGTTCGTTTTATTGTGCACTGGTAGCCAACACTGTACTAGTGTTCATGTTCCATCAGTCTGGACATGTACTGCTTTATGCATGTTTCCACAAGTTCAGTTACAACGAAGGGTAATCTGAGTGGATGACCTCATGAAAAAGAGTTGATTCACAAACAGTTATCACAGAGCAATAGTCAACGTTTTAAAAACTGCATCGGGGGGGATGCAGTTTCAAATCCCATCAGATCATGTAGCTTAGATATTATATATGTCTTGATCCTCCTGGTAGAAGGAAAAAAAAATAGAAAGTTTTTTAAAAACTCTCTCAGATCAACTCTGCTGAGGTGTGTATCTCCATGACCCTGAGATCACAGTTTTGGAAGGAAGCATAAACAGGTCACAGTCCTTTCCTGCATTTTGACCAAAATGGACCCTCATGTCCAACTGTTTCCCTACAGGTAAATGTTTTGCATGCAGTTTGTGTCAGGCTTTTCACCCTCTTCTCTTTCGGTCTCCCCCACGCTCAGAATGAGTGACCAGAATGAATTGTGCCTTTGGATTTTTGCAGTAAGCAGTTTCATCATCATGGACGATTTCTCTGTCTGAAAAGGAAGGTTGTTGAGAGAAATCATAGTTCATGATTCAAGTGTCAAATAAACCAGGTTTGGGATTTTTATTTCTCCGTTCCCCCAGCCCTCCACTCTACCAGAAGTTGATCTTTTTTTTTTTCTTTGTTTGTCTGTCCAATTGATTGTTTTTGTCCAATTGATTGTTTTTAGCTTGTTTTTTGATGAGATGATAAACTGAGGTCTTGTGTGGTATACATTCAGCAAACATAAAAGAACCCAGTATTAAATGTATTTTCTTCTTCCATGTGAAGTTTCTTGGGCAGACAACTTGAACTTGGTGAAGTCCATCTCTCTCTGGGTTGGATTTTTGTTGTTGTTATGTGTACTTCCCACATGCAGCAGATAGTGCTGGGTTTACATGATCACCAGTAGCGGAGAAGAGCTCTGACCTGACTACAAACATCAGTCAGTAAGAAGAAAACTACCTTGGTTTGACCATACTACAAGATCCAGTGGCTTTGCTTATACAACCCACCAGAGAACTGTTAAAGGAGGAGGCTGGGGGGGAAGACAGAAAACTGATGGACTGACAGCATTTTCAAAGTGGACTGTGAACACAATTGCAGGAACCCAGGCTTTTTAACAAACTGAGAGAACAGGAGGAACCTTGTGAATTATTCTTCACTGTGATGCCCCAGTGACTCCCCATGGAGTTAGGAAGGAAAGAGAGAGAGAGAGAGAACAACAAGAGAGCTGTCCTCAACAAATTCGTAGGATGCTACAATTTTAATGTGTTCTTGGTTTGGATAACTTGTTAAAGGTCATGTCAATAGATAAAATCAGGAACATGAGCATAGAGAGAAACGATGATGTGCGACCGGTCGTACACTGAGCTTTTGTGTGTGTGTGTGTTTTAAAAATTTTTGTTTTATAGGTAAACAGAAATATACACAGGCATGGAGTGGGTTAACTAAAATGAACTTATTTTCAAGTGAGAATATGGGTGAGCCACTCTTGTACATAAAAACTGGGGGTCACCACTGTCATGGACTTGATGTTGCACGAGGGATTGACCCAGAGAACAACTGAAGTAAATAATGTTATCCAGATACTTCACAAAGAGAAAGATAAGTCATTTACCTGAGGGCTTCTGTCTCCTCAGACAAATACCTGGAAAAGAATGAAAGACAGATAATGAGCCATAAGAGGCCCAGTTGGTTTGTTAAACACAAAACTAAATGATGCAAATACAGCATAGCAAAGACTACCTGTCATTGTAATCGTCGTCAGCATTCAACAGTTGCACTTTTGGGCAGCTTCACGCATACTGTGAGTTTTCAGCGTCTGCCTCGTTGCAATCTAGTTCACAATCACTCACACACCTACATTGAGCATGTGCGTTCTGTGACTCTTCTGCTTGTTCCAAGTTACTTAAACGTTAAGGGTTGTTCAACCTGCAACAAACGTCAATGAAATTTGTGTTCGTCCCATTTACAATTTTTAATACAAAACTGGAAATTTTCCTTTTTCTCTCTAATCATCTGTATCAGTACACTGTTTACACAGAAACCTTTGCCTCCACTTTTGACACCTCCCTTCCTTGAGGGAAAAAAAATGTCGGTAGGACTTTTTTTTTTTTTTTTTTTTTTTTAGTAAGGCAATACAAAGCCAAAGGAAATTAACTGGGAAATAATAGCAAACAGGACATGTGTTTACCAGTCCTTCAATCATCTCACTCATAAAATCTCAAAGTGAATGAAAAATCTTGAAAGGCAAACACAACCAGACAAAGACAAACACAAAACTAATTATGGTAAGAGAAAATCTAGTTGCAAAGTGGAGCGACTGCAGGTGGAAATCTAAGCAAGTTTGAAAAGTTATTGATAAAACACTACCAAAAAACATATATTGCTTATAGACAACAAATCACAAGTCAAAACATGATGCATTTTTACCTCTTAGGTCTTGTTCAGGCAAGATACACAACACTCAGGACAATGAAAATGAACTAGCAATCACTTACCTTCATCCAATTTGGCGCAAGATAGGCGCCTGTCTTGCGCTGAATATGGATGAAGATAAGTGATTGCTCATTTATTTTCATTGTCGTGAGTGTTGGGTATCTTGCCTGAGAAGACCTAAGAGGTTGAAACGCATCGTGTTTTGTCTTGTGACTTGTTTGTCTATGTTATGTTTTTTGGCGGTGTTTCATCAATAAGTTTTTTTTTTTTTTTTGAGAGAAGAAAATTTTGCAATCAGGCTGTCCCTTGATTATCCATTTTTGTACTGTGGTAGACATCAGAACGGTTTAAGATTTGTGGAGTTAGAATGGTCAGCACTTGTTGAAATATGCGCACAGTTACACTTTTTTTTTTATGAATGAGAATGCTGATCTGGAACTTCTAAATGACTGCCTACAAAAGCCCCTTAAACCTGAGATTTACTTTGCAGAAACCCTTCACTGAGAACTGTGGGCAGAGATTTAGTCTTGAGAACATGGGAGGAGTTTTAACCAGGATATGCCAGCCTTTGTTTTGGAGGTTTTGCTGCAGTATTTTATGACTATGTCATGTAAATGGCAGAACTGGTGGGAGCATGCATCATCACGTTTCTAGCTGCCATAGCATGCGAGGCCCTGAAGCTGCTGCAGCTGTACCTGACACTTCGCCTCGAAGAGAACCCATTGGCCCACATACAGCACCATGAAGGTGATCAGGTGGCCGACTCCATCAACAACTCTCATGCCCATGACGAGGTCGTCCTGCTCTCCAGCTTGCGCTTTCCAGCCAATCTCCGTCAGATCCAGGCTCAAAAGTGAAGCACTGATGATATGTGTGTGTGTGTGTGTGTGTGTGTGACTCAGTGTGTGTGTGACTCTGTGTGTGTTTGTGTGCGTGTGTGAGTTTGTGTTTTTGTGTGTGTGACTTGTGTGTGTGTGTGTGTGTGTGTGTGTGTGTGTGTGTGTGTGTGTGTGTGTGTGTGTGTGTGTGCTTATGACTGTGTGTGTGTGTGTGTGCTTGTGTGTGTGTGTGCGTGTGTGTTCACATGACTCTGTGTGTGTATGTGTGTGCCTGTGTGTTTATACATATATCACTCTGTGTGTGTGTGTGTGTGTGTGTGTGTGTGTGTGTGTGTGTGCATGCATGCGTTCTTATGACTCTGTGTGTGTGTGTGTGTGTGTGTGTGTGTGTGTGTGTGTGTGTGTGTGTGTACATATATCACTCTCTGTGTGTGTGTGTGTGTGTGCTTGAATATGATGGTAGAGAATAGGTGAGAGCATCATGTGGTATGGAGAAAGGGAAATTCTGTGTGTGTGTGTGTGTGTGTGTGTGTGTGTGTGTGTGGCTACAGACATGTGGGATGTGCAGCTTATTTCTATGTTCATTTTGTAGTATTGTGTTTGTGTGTAGTTGTGTTACACAATGTGTTTGTGTGTGTGTGTGTGTTTCTGTGTATGTAATGCAGGCCTCTCATTGCTCACTGAATTCACTGATTTCAGGGGAAACCGAAGGTGGGAATGAGGGAAAGGTATATATTTTTTCAGGGCAGGGTGAGGGGATCAGGGGCAAACAGAGAAAAAAGTGACAATCAGAGAGATGAATCAAGGATGTGTGGAGAAAGGGTCCTGGTTGTGACTGGATGATCTACTGATTGATTTCATGGTGTTGCAAGCCAAATGAAGCTGGGAGGTTTTCGGCCCACTTTAATTTGTTGTGCTGAAGTAGGCTGAATCACAGTAAAAGGGGGTGTGCACCACAGTGCACTTTTTTCACAGCAAGTTTGAATTATTCTCCAGAGGGGTGGGGCGGACCTGCCCCAGGCCCTCCTAGAATTTCATGGGTTTTTGCTTTTCCTCAGTGGAGCCCTGGTAAGTGCATTGTGTTAAGCAGCCCACTTTGTGTGTACATGTTTTCAGTCAGGTGAAGAGTATGATATCAGCTTGCTGAATCAGAGTGAGTATATAACTAGGTGTCTGTCTGTATATCCAATTTTCAGTAGTGTGGAAGTGGGGAAAAATAAAATCCATATGATTGGAAAAGAACCCTCTCCATCTTCCCACCCCATCACTGACTGAAGGGTGTGTGTGTATATTTGTGATTTGTGTGTGTGTGTGTGTGTGTGTGTGTGTGTGTGTGTGTGTGTGTGTGTGTGACACTAAGGTTTGTACCCAAAGCTTGATAGATACGCTTTTCATTTCAGACTGATGTTCCACATTTTCAACACACTGAATTACATGGTCGGCTTTTTCTGGGCCTATATGTTGATGCTGTTGGTGATGACGTTCAGCGCATGGCTGACCATTTCCGTCATCGCGGGTAAGTGAAGGGTCACTAAAGTTAGTGTTGCTTTGAATGATGCTTGATCGACTCTCACACAAAGAAGGCAGATTCTCTTTAAAAGAAAAATCCCACTGAGTTAAAATCAACAGTTTCAGATTATGATTCAGATAACATACTCTTTGAATTAACAAAGAAGACAAAAATTTAGGATTTTTTATGTTGTTTTTGTTTTTAAGTTTTCAGGGACTACAACAAATGATGTTGTTACGTAGACATTTGGACTATTTTACGCCACTGGTCATGTCATATCTGTTGCCGCTCTGTTTTTGATTTGTCAAAATTACCAGTGTAAGCTGTTTCTGGCTGCAGTATTTAGAAATTTTGCTGCTAGAATTATTGTGCTCGAAGTATGTTAGTACTTTCCTTTTGTAAATGTAGGTCTGAGTACATCAAGAGTTGCAGACAAATTTGCAAAAATAACAACTTGGCATTTCTCTCTCTCTTTGTAGTTGTTGCTGTGGTTGTTGTTGCTGTTCCATCTTCTGTGCTACCTCTGTGGCATTGCACCCAAGTTGCTCATTCTGTCCCTCGTCCATAGCCTGGCCCATTTTGCCATCCCAACGGCGCCAGCAATCCATAGGGAGCTGCTGCCAGGTCAATTCAGTGGTGTCCATTGGTGCCTGTTCGGATCCAGCATCTGCAGGACACCACCTATCAAGCCCCAACTGATGACAGTAATTGCCTGGTTATGAAGCCGAGTGAGCAGTCCCTCTGGAGAGTGCCACCATGTCCGACCAGTGATAATACCTGTGAATTTTGTTGATAGCGGTGACCTGGACAGATTCATACCAAGGCCATCGATGTGGTGAGGCAATCGAAACAAGTCACCCTGTGAGTGGAACATGAAGGGCCACAGAATTTGAGACATTTTTTTTTGTTCAGTGCTTATCACTGCAGAGGAGGATGACAAAAATGATATGCTACAGATATGCATTCTGATCTGAGACTGCTAGCAGGGTTGTATTCAATACTTACATTCATAAGATATCTTGGTGTCAACCAGGCCTGAGAAATACAGACCCTGCAGTGTTGGTCAGAAAATTTGAGCAACCGTGTCAGAGATACATCCACTGAGTGGATAAAACTGGACTGTGTTGTCCCAGTCTTCCCAGTTGAGCCCTTAGCTAACTCAACTCCGGGTAGGAGCCAGCCAGAGCAGAAAAATTCCATAAATGAATGGTGGCTCTGATGCAGATGGTATCCATGACCTCCAGACTGGTAGTCCATGACGTTAACCACATCACTAGTGCAGCTGGCAAAAACATAGTATTTCACGTCAAGTGCAAGCATAGTCTTTATGAAGCACAGCTTTGAAATTTACTTTTAAATTCTCTTATTTGACAAATTTGTATAAAAGTCTGTAATAGAAGAAGATGTGCTTTGAACCAAATATACTTTTGAATTCTTCATTCACAAAAAATATCAAGAGAAATCAAACCATATACATAAAAAAAAAATCAGTTGCGAAAAGAAAAGAAAGTGTAGAGGAATCACATGCAAACACTTGAACACATTTTTCTTCACTGGTCACAAACAAGATGGTTTTTTTCTGGTGGAAATGGTTGGCAGCTTCAGATGCAAAGCTATTCGGGGAAAAAAAGAAATCTTCTTTCAGGATGTTCTGTTCTGAAATTGGCCAGTCACCTTTCATCAAGTACAACTGAGAGCGGGAAGAAAACAAAAGTTCTGATTTTGCTACAAGGGGGGGGGGGGGGGGGGGGAGAGAAGAAATTGTCACCAGGCATGTGTTGAAATTGATATAATGTACAACAAGAAGCATTTTTTTTTTTCCTGGGAAAAGTCATGTAGTCCATGTTCATTGCAGATTCAGACCCCGTGACCATCCTGCATTTAGCTTTTTGATCCGGAATCCCTCCCATTCAGTTCTGGCTGCCTTGATGTTTTGGTACACTTTTCTTTTTTTTTTTTTCTATTGCAGTATATTGATGTGATTCATGCACAGGTTGCGGAGCAGGATACTTCATCTTTGGCGCTTTGAGACGAAAACTGGAAATCAAGTTTTCAGAGCATCCAACACCTCCTGCACAGAGTCCTTCTTGCAGAGAGCAACAGCTGCAGGATTCCACAGAGACGCCACGCATATGATTGGTTGGCTGATGTCATGCTGCCATTGGAAAAGAGATTAGTCCATGTCCTCTTATGTATAAGTTTTGTTTCTTTGCTACATTAGGTATTCCTGGATGTTTTCACCAAGCTTTACGAACAAAACAATCAAACCACCTGAAAATATTGCAGTCATTGTTTTGCGTGTCCTTTCCGTTTTGATTTTATACGTACTACAGAAGCCAACCATTGGTCATTTTAAGCCACTTTTTTACTGTTGACTGGTCAAGAGTTTTGACATACTTCATTTTTGAGAAATGAATCCCAAACTCTCATATATGTTCGTGTGTGTGAGAGAGAGAGAGAGAGAGAGTGTGTGTGTGTGTGTGTGTGTGTGTGTGTCTGTGTGTGTCTGTGTGTGTTTACTTGACTTGACTTGTTAAACACAATGTACCTGTGTCTCTGGACCCAAGAGTCCTGGAATCAGTCTCCACTGGAGATAGGTTAAGAGACACTCTCTTCAAAGTCAACATTTACGCAGACACCACCCTCCCACCCCCAGGTCCTTGGATGAGCCTTAGTTGAAACAAGGTCCGGTAAGTGTATGCATGCATGTTCTTTTTTCATAAGCTCTTATATGGCGGGTCCATGGTCAGAAATGGTTAGAACATTGACGGTTGTGAGTTGGAACCCACTCTGTTCACCCAGCAGTAAAGAGGTACTTGATCCAGTTCAGGAAAGGTTGAATGCAGCAGAAGGAGAGGGATGGGCGCTGCCTTCCCTCAGGCCATGTTCAAGACACAGTAAACGCTTGACTGTTCACTGCCTTTGCGGCTGATGATCTGTTGGAACTTTAACCTTAGCCTTTATCCTTTAACATATTTAAATCCCATTCCATTCTATGTGGAAGAATGGGCTTTCATGTATTGGAGGGAGGGATGACACATACACATACACACACACATGCACACATACATACACAGAAAATACGTTCTCTTTGGGGTCATGTTTTGACATTTCCAGAAGGTGGAATGGGGTCACTGCAACAGTTAGGTTAAAAACTTTTACACGCACAAAAATCTCAGAGCTTCTGAAGCCTTGTGGAAGAGGAAGAAGAAGAAACTGATGTCAACAAATTTTAATGTAGTATGATCAAGCATTTTCAGCAGTACATGTTGTGTACATTGTTTCATTCAGACAAATATATCTGTTTGAAACTGTGGAAATTGTTTTAAGAATATAGGGGAAAACATAAAGTGGCTTTAATACAGAGAGCTTTTCTTCTTCGTTTTAGAATTTTTCTTAGCATTTACTTGCTTTTTTTTTTATATTTCACTGTGTATGATATGTGCTTGTTGTTATCTCTTTATTTTACTATATTACATGATGTATATATGTAAATATGAATTTGTGCCTTTTGCCTTTTCCTCTATTCAAGTGCAATATGTTATTCCATGATTGACTTCAGACAATAGTATGGTGTAATGCCGAGATATGCATTCCATTTCCATACGTTTGCATGATGCATGTTTGTACTTCATGTGTGTGTGTGTGTGTGTGTGTGTGTGTGTGTGTGTGTGTGTGTGTGTGTGTGCGTGTATGCGTGTGTGTGTGTGTGTGTGCGTGTATGCGTGTGTGTGTGCGCGTGTGTGTGTGTGTGTGTGATCTTCAGATTTTTCCCAGTGGAATCAAAAAGGAGTGCGTGGAAGTGAAAAGAAATGTAATATTTTATGTAGAGTTCAATAGGTTTTCTTATTAGCTTTTGGGTAGTTTATTTCTGTTTTTTGTTTCGTTTTGTTTTTTCCTATTGAAAATCTGTACAATTTTTTGGACTGAAACTTCTTTCTGCCATGACTAATAGAGACAAGATGTGTGTGTGTCTATATCTTCTGAACATTTGCTTATTGCTAGCTGCCTGTGGTATACTTTTTGGAAAAGCCTTCTAACTTTGTCCTTCCAAACGTTTTTGTTACATGAGTTGAATCACATTGTTTGATGTGTAGATTTACTGAGAGAGAGAGAGAGTGATAACTGCTCTTTATGATTTCATATGCTTCTTTGTGTGATATTTCATTACAGAAAGCACCCCTTTAACTATATTGACAGTGGGGGGGGGGGGGGTATTTTTTGGGTTTTTTTTTTTTTTTTTGTTATGTTCATTCTGAATTATATCAGATTTATACCTCGATGCTGAAGAGCAAGTGTCAAAGATTTTTTCTTTGTTTGCTTTTGTATTTATCCATATCCTTTTTTTTTTTTTATAAGTATTACATTTGTTGTTATTGTTGATGGTGATTGTCAAAGGTGTCATCTAATACGTATAGGTAGAGTACCATAGTACATTAGGTGTGGGCATGCATATTCAGCAGCAGTGCTAATGATGTATACTTAACAGAAAAAATACAGGATTGAGAACAGATTTTAACAGGATAGAAATTCTTCAAGGTTTTTTTTTACATGAAATCTTTTTTTTTTTTTAACTTACTTTCAGATGGAAAAAAAAAGTCTGAGAATTGATGAGATTAAAAAAAAAAAAGTTGATAAGACCAGCCATCGTGGTTAGCGTCGCAGACTCCCAGCTGGGAGGTTGTGGGTTTGAATCCCATCAGAGTCATGTGGTTTTTTTTTTCTGCCCCGACCGGCTCCTACCCACAGTTGAGTTTGATGCGGACTCAGTTGGGAAGACTGGGACCACACAGTCGAGTTTCATCCACTTAATGGATGTGTTTCTGAGAGTGTTGCTCAAATTTCCTGACCAACACTGCAGGTGCCTGTATCTCTCAGGCCTGGTTGACGCCGGGATATATTATGAAAGGAAGTGTAGAGTACAGCCCTGTCATGTAGTCTCAGACTGAAATGGAAATCCGTAGCATCATCTTAATCATCCTCATTCTCATCGATCAGCATAAAAAAATGTCTCAAATTCTGTGGCCTTTCATGCCCTGCTCTCATGGTGACCTCAATTTCAATGTCCTCTCCCACGTGTATGGCCTTGGTTTGGTTCCGTTGGGGTCACAGTATCGGCGAGTCCATGGGGGCTGTCGTTGGACGGACGGATGTGGTGGCGCCCTCCGGAGGGAGAACTCACTCATGCCGGCTCCGCGACTAAGCATTTTTGTGGTCAGTAGGGGGCTTAGTAGGTGGTGTCCTGCGTATGTTAGATCAGAACAGGCGCCACTGAACACCACCGAAGTGACTCGGCAGCAGTGCAGTGTCTCTGGTGGGTTGCATCTTGATAACTTGACATTGACTGCTCCCTGTGATTGCCGGTGCTGGGCCGCGGCGGGGCCGACCGGTCTGTGGCTGTGGATGGGGTGTGGGAATGAGCGGCGTGGGTGCACTGCCTCTGAGGTGGCACAGAGGTTGGGACAGCAAGAAAAAAAAAAAGTTGATAATAAGAACAGTTGTTAAATTATTTATTTTCCTATTGATGTGGTTTAGAGACTTTTTTCAGATCTGGCATTATATCCTGAAGCTTCTCTCTCTATCTGTGTCTGCCTGTCTTTCGCTCTCTCTCTATCTCTCTCTGCATCTCTGTCTGTTTGTCTGTGTCTCCCTCTCCCCCACTTTTTTTTTTTCTCTCTCTCTCTCTCTCCTCTCTCTCTCTCTCTCTCTCTCTCTGTCTCTCTCTCTCTCTCTCTCTCTCTCTCTCTCTCTCTCTGAGCATCTCTCTCTCTCTCTCTCTCTCTCTCTCTCTCTCTCTCTCTCTCACCCTCTCTCTCCCCCTCTTTCATAAGTTTGATGTCCTTTCATCTTTATGTATCTGTCAGCACATTTACATGCAGCTTACTGTGTGTACTATTGAGGATGGTTTATATTCTCATGAAATGAGATTTTGAAAAAAAAAAAAAACTTTTTTTCCCAGCTGTTTGCAAATCCTTTATGCAGGCCCCATAATGACCAGATTGGATGGATTCTTAAAAGAAATTTCTGGGGGAATGAGCTCTGGGAGCCTCCCCTCCCGTCCAATAATTCCCATGTCTGTCTCAACAACCACCCATTGTGGTGCGGTGGTTAACTTCGCCGGCGTACAGGCCAGGAGGTTCCAGTCCCATTGCAGGCATGTAATCGCGGGATTGTGGAGCCCCAGCTGGCTTCTAGAGCTGCCAAGAGCTGGGTGTGCTGTGGGCTTCAGTGGGAACATAGGAGCCATGCTGTCAGTCTCAGCCATTTACCAGCCACCGTGGCAAAGTGGTTAGCATCACGGATTCCCGGTTGGGAGGCCATGGGTTTGATTCCCGTCTGTCATCTGTGATTTTTCTGTTCCGACCAGTTCTTACCCAGAGTAGAGTTTGCTACGGGCTCAGTTAGGAAGACTGGGACAACATGGTCAAATTTTATCCACCTAGTGGACGCGTCTCTGAGAGTGTTGCTCAAATTTCCTGACCAGCACTGCAGGTGTCTATCTCTCAGGCCTGGTTGAGGCAGAGACACATTATGAAAGGAGCGTAGAGCACAGCCCTGTCATTGTAGTCTCGCAGACCGGAATGGAAATCCGTAGCATCATCTGAATCATCCTCATTCTCATCAATCGGCATTAAAAAAATATTTTTAAAAAAGTCTCGGCCATTTCATGGATGTGTCGCTGACTGTGCTGTTGCTCATAGTCATATTTCCTGACCAGCACTGCAGGTGTCAGTCTGTTTCTGACCTGGGATATGTCATGAAAAGAAGCATGGAGTACAGCCCTGTCATGTCGTCTCAAATCAGAATGGAATTCCATGACATCATCTTCATTAACCTTGTCCTTATTCAGCATGATTTAGAAGGGAAAAAAAATCTGAAAAAAAGGTTTAAAGTTGTCAGGCCAATTGACATAGGCTAGAACACCAAGGCTACATCAAAATGTTACTATGCTCTGCACAGTTATGCGGGGATTGTCTTCAGTTGTGACAAGCTCCTAGCATAACGTTATCAGTCTCCACAATCCCCTGAAGTCAGAGTGTGGCTGCCCATGTGGCGGGGTAATCAAGAACGGTCACACACATAAAGTTCTCATCCCCAGCTGATGCATTTGTACCATAGTGTTCAAGTACTTCGGCTGTTTGGATGATCCCTGGAGTCTTTTAGCTAGGGTACAACAACAACAACATCAACAACAACAACAACAACAACAACAACAAAAGGTTTAAGGTTCATTTCAACCAAACAAAGGGTTATAAAAGGTTTGTTGCTTTTGGAATTGCAGGGTTGTTTGCTTTTAATGTAAAATGTCTTTTTTTTTTCAACATGATTGATTATGATTGAAAGTGCTGTATTATTAGGATTGAGCAATCATACTGATTATTGATGCATTATTTACAGAGTATTGATTTCATTCTGGGCATCTTGTTGAAGGAGTATTTAATCTTGATCATATTTTAGGGAACTGTACATAGAGGGATGTGACATGACCAAAAGAAGTGTGCCAAAAGCATACATAATAGCATAATCAACAGTATTCTTCTTTCCTTGTATTAGCATCATGACACTTTGGGACAGTACATATCTCTTGGTTTGAATGGCATGTCTTTCGGTTTGTTTTTTTTTTTGTTCAAGCCTGTGACAGTGAATGTGTGTGTGTGTGTGTGTGTGTGTGTGTGTGTGTGTGTGTGTGTGTGTGTGCAAGCATGTGCATGTGCATACATATACAAGAGCGTAAAGGGACTTTTAAGAATGGAGAAAATGCACTACAAAATGTAAGAACCCTGATAATGAGAGACTCCCGAACATCAGATGTAGAGCCAGGGAGGCTACAGATTCATGCCACTGAGTTTTGTCCATGCTATGAAAGTAGCAAATCAGACTGTGAACGTGATGTCAAGTACAGTGAAGTTAACTCAGTCACACCACGTAACGCTGCACTTTTCATGTGGGAAAAGGAAAAACGAAATGAAACCAAAATCCCAGAACTCACTCTTGTCTCAGATCACAAAAGATGTTGTCAAATTCCCTTTGATTTGTAAAGGTTTACAGATTATTCTGTATGTCAATGTTGTACAATACGTGCAGTTCACAGATAAGGGACAAGAAAACAAAACAAAACATGTATTATTTCCATGAACATTGTATGGGTGTGTATTTTCAAAACGGTTGTAAGGGAGCATATTTATTATTTACGTAAGCATTCTAAGGGTGCCATAACCAAAACATGAAGAATCATGTCTCTGTTTTCTGAGTGTTCTTCACATCATTTCAGTGGGGAATTGTAATGCAGTTTTTCTTGTCAAAATATTGTGGTGTATATTTAGTCTTTTTTTTTTTTTTTTTTTTTGTATTAGTTTTCCAAACCCACTGAGTTCTGTTATAGACTACCAAATCATGATGGGGGTTCAATGACTAGTACCTTGAGCGCATAGTAGTGTCACCAGCAGATCTTTGAGAGCATGGTAGTGTCACCAGCAGATCTTTGAGAGCATAGTAGTGTCACTAGCAGATCTTTGAGAGCATGGTAGTGTCACCAGCAGATCTTTGAGAGCATAGTAGTGTCACTAGCAGATCTTTGAGAGCATAGTAGTGTCACCAGCAGATCTTTGAGAGCATAGTAGTGTCACCAGCAGATCTTTGAGAGCATAGTAGTGTCACCAGCAGATCTTTGAGAGCATCGTGGTGTCACCAGCAGATCTTTGAGAGCATATAGTAGTGTTACTAGCAGATGTTTGAGAGCATAGTAGTAGTGTCACCAGCAGATGTTTGAGAGCATAGTAGTGTCGCAAGTTGTTAATTGAAGGTGTTTTCCCCTGTCCTTCAGGAAAACAGCAGTGATAGAGAAATCAGTTATAACTGCTGTTATCCCCAAGAGTCACAGTTGTTTTCCCTGTAAAGACAACTATCAACCTTCAGGAAAACCTGATGATTGGGAAAGCAGCTATTATCACGGTTATCCCTGAAGATCAAAACAGTTTTTTTCCAGTTTTCCTGACAATAATGTTTATTATCCTTAAGAAAAATTGCAGAAGTGAGGAAAAAAAAAAATATCACTGTTATCTGTAGGATCCCAACCTTTTTGTTTTTTTTCTTTTTTTTTCTGTTTCCCAACTTCCATTTCCAGTTTCCAGCTTGGTAATACCAATGACATGTCGGGGAATAAAGTGGAAACCGATGATAATTGATTTCTCAGTTATTATTACTGTTTTCTTTGCAATAACTTAAATTTTCCTCAGGAAAACAGGAAAAGTTATCATCCTAAGATGAATGAGGAAAATAGTTGTGATCCTTTAGAAAAAAGAGGGAGAACAAGGATCATTTTTAAGAAAATAGTTGTGATCACTAGTGATGTGAGCTCTACTAATTGTTTACCCCTGCTATTGCTGTTTTCCTGAAGATAGTGTCTGCTTTTCTTTGGGAAAACATATCAGATTTTGGCGCTTATATGCTCCCATAAAACAGTTCTTCATATAAGTTAACCAGGGAGAACAATGTACGCAGCATACTACACTTTAATTACAGTTGTTTTCAGGACTAAACGTGCGCACACACACACACACACACACACACACACACACACACACACACACACACTCTCGCTTGTACACACACACATGCATTCCTATGATTCTTTGTTATCAATAAATCAGTGCATAGCCTAGGATTATGAAAAAGAAAACGTGGAACCTGCTCATGAGCTAAAGTACACCCAGACAAATACATCCCATTTGCAGTCTGCAAAAAACCATTGCCTCAAGGGGCAAAATGAGAAAAAGAAAACCAGTAAGCATATGCAAATATCTCACAGACTCTAGAGCAAAAAAAAAAAGAGACAGAGAGAGAGAGAGAGAGAGAGATCGGTTTAAATTGTCCAATGCTATATGTAAACATCTTGTGACATGTTAAAAAAAAAAAAAAAAAAAAAAAACCAGCTGCCCATTAGCATGCGGTTTTTACTTAATGTTTGGCTCAAGCATGTTTCAAGTAGTGCTGACTGCCTAGTTTTGCAACTATCTCTGGTTATTCCTGCCCCTTCATCTTAACTCCTGTTGTAGCACTAGAATTAATCAAACAGTTACTTTGTACGCATTTCACTGTGGGGATCCAGTCACTCACTGCTGAATGGACAACGTCCAAAAAGTATGCAGGCTTTAGTAACGCCCGTCAGCTATTTTTGTAACCAAAATATGACCAGCCACAAACTGTCTCAGCGTAACGTAATGGGGGCATCCGTCGGGTCCTTGGATGAATGCTTCAGTGTGGCGCTTGAACTGAAACAACGATCAGTGATGACAAGGGAGTGTCACGCCTAATGTCAGCAGTCATAACCTCTACACCTGGAAAACCCAGGTTCAGGTGACATGGAGTCTGTTCTCCTCTGAAGTTTGTCGGTTTCTTGACTCGCTGTACCAGAACTGAGGCTCAAACTACTTCCATGTAATCAGACACCGGATGACAGCAATCTCAAGGAGAACGTTCATCCTGCGAAGTTGAACCTGGGGTTACTAACATCACCACAGACGAGAACTTGGGACCGCCCTCGGTCATCCTAGAGAGAAGTTTGTTGACTTCTAAGATACTTTCTCTGTTGCTGTTTGGAGAGTGGACCAACAAGCAACCTGCAAGAAGAATTTCACAGCAAACTGACTCTCGTGGAGGCTTGCACATCCTGTCCATGTGAACGAACCGAGAATCCAAAGAATGTCGTATCTTTAACACACACACACACTACTACTCCCCTACCCCATGACACAGATGTCGGTCCAAGTTAACAAAAAATACTTTCAAACTGTACGTGGGACCCTAACACTACAAGCGAAGCGCGGGAGATCGAGAAGCAAAACGGATCACAAACCGGTTTTGCCAAACATCTGCGTGTCAGTTGTCCTTCACTGACCTGACATGCAGGAGCAATCTCGAAAATCTCGGCAGACTTGCTAGCCAACGCCATCAAACAACAGGTCGAGCACAAAGGGAAAGAACCTGTTGCTATGGCATCCCAACCTGCAGGACATAGTAGCGAGACATGCCATTCTGGGAATGGACAGCTCTACTGCAGAAAGTCAGGGCAGCAGATCTCCAAGATCCGTCAAGTTCTACCTGAATAGAACACACACACACACACACACACACACACACACACACACACACACAATAAACAGAAAAAGAAAACTTTGGTTCTAGTCACTCACGAGAATGTGAGTGAGAATGCCTTTCGTGGCTTGGCCTTGACTATTGCTTGGCAGGGCAGAGTATTTTTTTTTTTCCAGGCTTACTGCGAGACTTCACGGTACACCACGCTGAAGAAAACACATCCGTTCACGAAGGCAGACGTACATCGAAAATGAGGTACAAGTTACACGTGCGGCATATCCCAGTCTTCTTTTTTTTTTTTTTTTTTAAAGCATTATTGATGGAATGTGACATTCCTATGTCCTACCTGTCAGACTGTTGAAAAAACTGCACATCACAGGTCCACCAGATGAGACACCCCGAAAGAAAACTCCAGCTGAAGTCGGAGGTATCCACGCATACCACGCATCCACGCTTCCATGGTGATGCAGTCCACAGAATTTCGATGTGGCGCTCGACCTTCGGAGACCCGCCGGGGAGGTCGGGAGCCGGGCCCTTTGCCTCAAAGGGGCCCTCCCCAAAGCGTCGGAGGTCAGACAAAGAAAGTACTGGCCAACACAGACAGCAGTGGAAGCCAAGCTGTACGGCACCCTGGAGGAACTGCGACGCACGGCAGCCTTCATTGAGGGCACCGGGCTGCTCATCTAACGGGATGGCGAACGAGGAAGAAGAAGACAGGTCCACCAACTTCAGGAGTTGTGTCAGTGAAGTCTTTGGACGCCTGTTTTCCAGTCATTTTAGACAGGTGGAGAAAATAACAAAAGAGAGAGGACATCTTTAGAGGATCACCTGCAACAGTGCTTTCCGTGACGTGGGGAAGGATCTGGAAAGTTTTTGTTGGATTACACTGCCGGTGCAATTTGTAGTATTTTTAGGACATGCTTTTTATCGTCACAGAATCAAAATAAATCTTTTTTCCATAGGCATTTTACTGTATATTTTCCTTTTTTCCAAAGATTTTTTTTTACTGTATTATGTTTTATACATATTACACGAAAAGTTAGTGATTAGAGGGATTGTTACTCCAGGGGAACAAAGTTATTCTTACTTCTTCATCACTCGCGTACTGAATGGCTCAGTCTTTAAACAAGGCCATTCCCTCCATCCTGATCCCGAAGATAGCTTCTGTCTATAGTGAAAATACGTCGCCAGATATTTTCCACCCGGACATAGGACTTTCCGGTATCGGGGTTTTGTAAACCAATCACTCTTGTTCGTTCATTTGAAATGGCATTTTTTGGAGACAAAGATTGCCTTTGCATTTGCTAAAACCATCCTGAGAAACATCTTCAGAAGTGCGTGGCACCAACGCCTAGGTATTGGGACTGAAGAGGACAGCATACACCAACGCGACAGGGCAGCTCAAGTTACCATCCTCAGGCTGCGAACAGGACACTGCCAGCTCCTCTTACCATCTCTTACGTCTCAAACTCTCTCATACTGACCAGTGCCTTGTGGGTACAGGCTCCCAAACTGCCACCTACATCTTACAGTCCTGCCTCTCCTTTGAAGCCTTTAGACGTCAGACATATTCACTCGTATCTTCGTTATGACAGAGAACAACGCCCACAACAGTTAAGAGGAGCGTATCCATGACAATGAGATTCACTCGTACCTTCGTTATAACAGAGAGCAACGCCCACGACAGTTAGAGGAGCGTATTATGACAATAAGATAGAAGGGGGGGGGGGGGGAGGAGAGGAGACGAGGGGAGGAGGCACGAGCAATCTGTTGGCATGCATGGTACGGATCACGCGCACTTCTTCTGGAAGATGTCACATACCAGCACGTGCGCTGGAGTCGGCGAAGGAGGGTGGAAGGAGGTAGACGGAGGGAGATAGGCTCCAAAACAGCCTGACAGCCCACGTACAATAGACAGCCTTCACTTCCGCAGCCTGTTACCGGAGGGATCACCTGAATGTGCCCCTGTCTCTGTGTGCTGTCTGCCCCTGTCTCTGTCTGCCCCTGTCTCTGTCTGCCTCTGTCTCTGTGTGCCCCTGTCTCTGTCTGCCCCTGTCTCTGTGTGCTGTCCGCCCCTGTCTCTGTCTGCCCCTGTCTCTGTCCGCCCCTGTCTCTGTCTGCCCCTGTCTCTGTGTGTGCTGTCTGCCCCTGTCCCTGTCTGCCCCTGTCTCTGTGTGCTGTCTGCCCCTGTCTCTGTCTGCCCCTGTCTCTGTGTGCTGTCTGCCCCTGTCCCTGTCTGCCCCTGTCTCTGTGTGCTGTCTGCCCCTGTCTCTGTCTGCCCCTGTCTCTGTGTGCTGTCTGCCCCTGTCTCTGTCTGCCCCTGTCTCTGTGTGCTGTCCGCCCCTGTCTCTGTCTGCCCCTGTCTCTGTGTGCTGTCTGCCCCTGTCCCTGTCTGCCCCTGTCTCTGTGTGCTGTCCGCCCCTGTCTCTGTCTGCCCCTGTCTCTGTCCGCCCCTGTCTCTGTCTGCCCCTGTCTCTGTCTGCCCCTGTCTCTGTGTGAAGTCTGCCCCTGTCCCTGTCTGCCCCTGTCCCTGTCTGCCCCTGTCTCTGTGTGCTGTCTGCCCCTGTCTCTGTCTGCCCCTGTCTCTGTGTGCTGTCTGCCCCTGTCCCTGTCTGCCCCTGTCCCTGTCTGCCCCCTGTCTCTGTGTGCTGTCTGCCCCCTGTCTCTGTCTGCCCCTGTCTCTGTGTGCTGTCTGCCCCTGTCTCTGTGTGCTGTCTGCCCCTGTCCCTGTCTGCCCCTGTCCCTGTCTGCCCCTGTCTCTGTGTGCTGTCTGCCCCTGTCTCTCTGTCTGCCCCTGTCTCTGTGTGCTGTCTGCCCCTGTCCCTGTCTGCCCCTGTCCCTGTCTGCCCCTGTCTCTGTGTGCTGTCTGCCCCTGTCTCTGTCTGCCCCTGTCTCTGTGTGCTGTCTGCCCCTGTCTCTGTGTGCTGTCTGCCCCTGTCCCTGTCTGCCCCTGTCCCTGTCTGCCCCTGTCTCTGTGTGCTGTCTGCCCCTGTCTCTGTCTGCCCCTGTCTCTGTGTGCTGTCTGCCCCTGTCTCTGTGTGCTGTCTGCCCCTGTCTCTGTCTGCCCCCTGTCTCTGTGTGCTGTCTGCCCCTGTCCCTGTCTGCCCCTGTCTCTGTGTGCTGTCTGCCCCTGTCTCTGTCTGCCCCTGTCTCTGTGTGCTGTCTGCCCCTGTCCCTGTCTGCCCCTGTCCCTGTCTGCCCCTGTCTCTGTGTGCTGTCTGCCCCTGTCCCTGTCTGCCCCTGTCTCTGTGTGTGCTGTCTGCCCCTGTCTCTGTCTGCCCCTGTCCCTGTCTGCCCCTGTCTCTGTGTGCTGTCTGCCCCTGTCTCTGTGTGCTGTCTGCCCCTGTCTCTGTCTGCCCCTGTCTCTGTGTGCTGTCTGCCCCTGTCTCTGTCTGCCCCTGTCCCTGTCTGCCCCTGTCTCTGTGTGCTGTCTGCCCCTGTCTCTGTGTGCTGTCTGCCCCTGTCTCTGTCTGCCCCTGTCCCTGTCTGCCCCTGTCTCTGTGTGCTGTCTGCCCCTGTCTCTGTCTGCCCCTGTCTCTGTGTGCTGTGCTGTCCGCCCCTGCCTCTGTCTGCCCCTGTCTATGTCTGTCCCTGCCTCTGTGTGCTGTCTGCCCCTGTCCCTGTCTGCCCTTGTCTTTGTCTGCCCCTGTCTCTGTGTGCCCCATCTGCCCCTGTCGCTGTCTGGCCCTGTCTCTGTCTGCCCCCTGTTTCTGTCTGCCTTTGTCTTTGTCTGCCCCTGTCTCTGTATGCCCTCGTTTTTGTCTGTTCTGTCTCTGTATGCCCATGTCTCTGTATGCCCCTGTCTCTGTATGCCCCTGTCTCTGTCTGCCCCTGTCTCTGCGTGCTGTATGCCTCTGTCTCTGTATGCCCTATCTCTGAATGCCCCTGTCTCTGTGTGCTGTATGCCTCTGTCTCTGTATGTCCCATCTGCCCCTGTCTCTGTCTGCCCTGTCTCTGTATGCTGTGTGCCCCTGTCTCTGTCTGCCCCATCTGCCCCTGTCTCTGTATGCCCCATCTGCCCTGTCTCTGTCTGCCCTTGTCTCTGTCTGCCCCTGTCTCTGTCTGCCCCTGTCTCTGTCTGCCCCTGTCTCTTTGTGCTGTATGCCCCTGTCTCCGTCTGCCCTCGTCTCTGTCTGCCCTTGTCTATGTCTGCCCTTGTCTCTGCATGCCCCTGTCTCTGCCTGTCCCTGTCTCTGCCTGCCCCTGTCTCTGTGTGCTGTATGCCCCTGTCTCTGTCTGCCCCTGTCTCTGTCTGCCCCTGTCTCTGTCTGCCCCTGTCTCTGCCTGCCCCTGTCTCTGCCTGCCCCTGCCTCTGTCTGCCCCTGTCTCTGCCTGCCCCTGTCTCTGCCTGCCCCTGTCTGCCCCTGTCTTTGTCTGCCCCTGTCTCTGTCTGCCCCTGTCTCTGCCTGCCCCTGTCTCTGCCTGCCCCTGCCTCTGTCTGCCCCTGCCTCTGTCTGCCCCTGTCTCTGTCTGCCCCTGTCTCTGCCTGCCCCTGTCTCTGTCTGCCCCTGTCTCTGCATGCCCCTGCCTCTGTCTGCCCCTGCCTCTGTCTGCCCCTGCCTCTGCCTGCCCGCTGTCTCTGTGTATCCCTGTCTCTGTGTCTCTGTCTGCCCCTGTCTCTGCCTGCCCCTGTGTCTGTTTATCCCTGTCTCTGTGTCTCTGTCTGCCCCTGTGTCTAGCCGCCCCTGTCTCTGTGTGCTGTGTGCATCTGTCTCTGTGTGTCACCGTCTCTTTGTATCCTCGAATCTATGAAGTCCATCACCATCTTTGCGTCCCCCAATGCCGCCTCTGTAAGCCCCCGTTCTGTCTGTAAGTACCTCCACCTCCATGTTTCCCCTTACTCTGATGTGCTCCCATCTCTTGTCGTCGTTTGTTACAACTTCACTTCATGGATTTGAGCGCGTGATTCGGCTATTTCACACACACACACACACACACACACACACACACACACACACACACACACACACACACACGTGCGCACGCGCACACACGTGCACACACACACACACACACTCACACACATACACACACGCACGCACGCACGCACACGCACGCGCACACACACACACACACACACACACACACACACACACACGCGCGCGCGCGCACACACACACACACACACACACACACACACACACACACACACACACACACACACACACACACACACACACACACACACACACACACACACACACACACACACACATTGAATCACTGTGACTCATCGTCCGTCACCCGACCTGTAACTTTAATCCGATTGGGAATATCCCATTCTGGGTCACTTGACCTTTCCCGTACCCCAGGGTGTCCATAACCCATTTTAGGTCACCCGATCTCCAACTGCGACTGGGGTCAGCCCCATGACACCCTGTGAAGAAGTTGATGCCAGCATCGGACTGAACTGCGGCAGTGCAGGTTTTGGTCTCTTGATCGTTCACGAACATGAAGGTCAACGTACACCAGGTCATTCAACAATTTTTTTTTTCAGTCTGAGTCACTTTGGAATGGTGTGGAACACTCGAGCTTTGACACTGACTTGGGTCATAGGGACCCACTTAACCTGTGATGGAGGTATGGGTCACCGTAATTCATTCTGTGCCGCTTATCTCCAGCAACATTCTGTGTCGTTTGAACAAATTCTGGATCACAATGTCTCGGCCAGTTGCAAAGTCTGCACTGACACTCTGGGTCATTTGACCTAACCTTGGCCTGAGTCAGTGACCTGTTGGGAATCCCTTGGCCCCTAACCTCGACTCGGGTATTCCTACCTGATACAGGGTCACCTGATCTTTAACCTTTAATCTGGATCAGCTTGACCCGTGTGAGGGCAACACGATTTTTAACTGTGTTGGGTGATGGGGGAACGCAGACCTGCGGGTGACACAGACCCAGGAGAAATATAGGCCATGGCAAAACAGACGGGGAGGACACCTGGACTTGGTGGGGGGGGGGGGGGGGGGGGGGGGGGGGGGGGGGTCCAACAGCATGACCCCTCAGATGGGGCACACACAGATGGCGGCATAGAGAGACGGAGGCACATAGACACGGGGGCACACAGAGACAGACTGGGGCGTACACAGACAGATGGGGACACACACAGACAGACGGGGACACGCACAGACAGACGGGGAGCACACACAGACAGACGGGGGCACTCACAGACAGAGGGGGCGCACACAGACATTCGGAGGCACACATAGACAGACAGGGACACACATAGACAGACGGGGGCACACACAGACAGACGGGTACACACAGGCAGATGGAGACACTCACAGACAGACGGGGGCACACACAGACAGACGGAGGCACACATAGACAGACAGGGACACACATAGACAGACGGGGGCACACACAGACAGATGGGGACACACACAGACAGGCGGAGACATACATAGACAGACGGGGGCACACATAGACAGACGAGGACACACACAGACGGGGGCACACACAGACAGACGGGGACACATAGACAGACGGGGGCACACATAGACGGGGACACACACGGACGGGGACACACAGAGACAGACGGAGACACACACAGACAGACGGAGACACACACAGACAGACGGGGACACACACAGACAGACGGGGACACACATAGACAGACGGGGACACACACAGACAGACGGGGACACACATAGACAGACGGGTGCACACACAGACAGACGGGGACACACAGAGACAGACGGGGACACACACAGACAGACGGGTGCACACACACAGACGGGGGCACACACACACAGACGGGGGCACAGACAGACAGACGGGGGAACACACAGACAGACGGGGGCACACACAGACGGAGGCACAGACAGACAGACGGGGGAACACACAGACAGACGGGGGCACACACACAGACGGAGGCACAGACAGACAGACGGGGGAACACACAGACAGACGGGGACACACAGACAGACGGGGGAACACACAGACAGACGTGTACACACACACACACACACACACACACACACACACACACACACACACACACACACACACACACAGGGGAACACACAGACCGACGGGGACGCTCACAGACAGACGGGGCCACAGACGGACGGGGGCACACATAGACAGACGGAGGCACACACACACACACCACACACACACACACACACACACACACACACACACACACACACACACACACACACACACACAGACGGAGGCACACACAGACAGACGGAGGCACGCACAGACAGACGAAGGCACACAGACTGGGGGAACATAGAGACGGAGGCAAGATTCAAGATTCAAGATTTAATTATCCTGTCACCCCTTTGGGGGTATGGAGGACATAAAACAAAAGAAAAACAATGTAATCCACTTCAACATGACACAAAATGACTAAGCAAAATGTAGGAAGCG
>JADBJO010001173.1:37500-65000 GCA_016801955.1 Conus betulinus
TTGGCTTTGGTAAATCTCTCTCTCTCTCTCTCTCTCTCTCTCTCTCTCTCTCTGGGAGTAAGAGAGGGGTGTTCGCGCACGCATATTTGAACATGTGCATTTACATGTACTTGAGGACATACACGTATATTTATGCTTGCATGCGGACACACGTTTTCCAAAGGTTTGATCTGAAGCGTAGGCCAGGATTTATGATCGGATGTTGCCTCCCAGGCACACCGTGTCACTCCCCTGTGTTGCCATTACTTTTTTTCTCTCTTTGGTGGAAGTGGTCGGCTGACTTACGGGGCAACTGCGCTTCAGGTGTGTCCACCAGCGGCAGCTGACTCAGGAACAGCGCGGGGTCAGTCTCGCCGAATGCACAGATTACCTCCCTTGCAGAACATTCCGAACGTCTCCATTCGGGAGTTGTCGCTGTACTTGTGAACAGTAGCCTTAAGTTCAAAATCAAAAAAGAAAAAACAAAAAGTTTATACGGGCAACGGTGGTAACTGTCTTGAGGTTCTTGAAATGAGAGATTTTCTTTTCGTAAATATTTGTGGGCTAGGGACGACCCTAATATTTTATAATATCTTGACCCCTAAATTGAAGTATTCATGTCGAAAAGGTCATGGTTGCTTGCAAATCAGGCTTGCAGATGAACTCCGAAAAAAGGCGCAAAATTTAAATCGGTAGTCGTTAATTAATTACTCTGGAGTTCGGTGCACGTACCATGTAGATTTGGAATGACATCCACCCAAGTTCAAATGTGTTATGAGTCTGGTGTACTATGATACATGAAATTAATTGAATATAAACTGCTTGAGAATTTAGCGTTTGTTATTTTTTTCGGGTTTGGGGTAAAAAGGCAGCTCACACCTAAGGGAAAAACTGGCAATTCTAAAATTTACTGATTTCATCCCAAGTAATTCACCTGTGGATTCTGCTGCTCAGCTCATCAACTAATCTTTTTTTCCAGACTGTGCAAAACCGCTGTTAGAATTTTTGTGTAGAATGCAAAGAAAGACGCGATGACAGAGGGGGAAAAACTCATAAAAGTCTGAGAAAAACACGTACACTGGAATGTCAGAACCGAAATCCTACGCGATTTAAATCAAAACTGACCTGGCTGTGGAAACTGCAGCCGATGAACCATAACTGTAAGACAATGGCTACGTCCAGTTTTTAAGTGTTACCTGATAGTCAAAATATGGCCCAGAAATCTTCTCAACGTTCGGACGAAGACGTTTGGTACATAGGCCCTACAAGAAACGTTTCTGTGACAGGGACTGTATGAATTCTGGTGAACGCCTTGCAGTAATAGAATACAGATAGGCGGAAGTGATATCGTGGGTAAAAAAAAAAAAAAAAAAAAGAAGTCGATTATTAAAGGGTATATAGTGCCGCAAATTTGGTACACTTAGATATGGGCATTTAATTTATTCCACGCCAGGAATTAAAACACAAATATGATATTGATATGAATTGCCTTAACAAATTAGAAAAAAAAAAAGTATTTTTAAGGCTCCGCCGAAAAACGTAGACAAACGAATCACAGGACAAACAACAACAAAAACAAAGTGTTTTGTCTTGTGATTCGTCTGTCTACGTTTTTCGGCGGAGCCTTAAAAATATTTTTTTTTTAAATTGTTAAAGAGTTCCGCCTGCAGTCGCCTCACTTTGCAAGTAGGTATGAATTGTCTTATTTTTCTCTCGGGTTTGAAAGGGCAGAAATCGAATGTATGCGATGTCTGCAAACATAACTGTTTCTACCAATAAATTTAGGGATATGCCTACTTATTTGAGATAACAAGAACACCCATTTTCAAAGGACGAAAGGTGTTTTTTGATGTTATCATTGACAGTAAACCATGGCTTAGATATTGAACAAGATTGGATTTTTAAAAATACATGATACAAAGGACTGGAACGAATGGTTTGCATATTTTCACAAAATATCCTTGTGAAAATGAAGTGATTTTAGCATAGAGCAGTACACATATCCTAGGGTACAAATGCCATTGTGAAAGAGATGAGTTTGCTCGACAGTAATCCTTGTAGTTTATACATTTAAAGAAAAGACAGCGTCAGCCACATGATTTGGAAGTGTAACATTACCTTTTATCAGTTTATTTTCAATGCTTTCATCGATAAGATAAATAAGACCCCTGACTGTGTTTAATCGGCGCATGCATGTCAGAGCCGTTAGTTTACACCTTGACTTGACAATAACATATGCACGGACACCCTCTTCTGTTTCGTGTTGTTGTTTGCAACAACAAACAAACAAACAAAAAAAAAATTCAACCACTATAAGTCAAACAAGAATATGTCTGTGCTGCTAGGGGGTTTGTTTGTTTGTTTTTTCTTTGTGTGTGTGTGTGTGTGTGTGTGTGTGTGTGTGTGTGTGTGTGTGTGTGTTTAAAACATGCAAGTAGAAATACAGATAGAGGATTGAAGAGCACACTGTAAGAACTTTGTTCTTTTTCCTCTCATCTTTTGAACCTCTCCAGTGGCATCATCTTCAGACCGCTTATTCCGGCTCCCTGTCCTCAGTCACGCCCTGGTTTGTCCCGTCACATTCCCGACACAAGCAATCCACGGGGTGGGGTATGGGGGTGGGGGTCAGTGTCAAGTGGTCACCCCTCAGAGGAGACACTGCACAGCTGTCGAGCTAACATACGGAGGTCGACACCCACCAAGCTCTTTAGTGACGACAATGATTGCATGGTCGCGGACCCAGTGTGAATGAGCGTCCCCCCTCCGAAGAGCGCCATCACGTCCGTCCAACGACGGTGCTCGTGAATCTGGTGATACCAACGACCTCGACAGGAACTCGTCAAGAACATAGACAGGGAATGAGCATCACGTGAATCTGGTGATACCAACGACCTCGACAGGAACTCGTCAAGGACATAGACGTGGAATGATCAACGCATGAAAGACCACAGAATGTGAGACTAAGAATGCTGACCCAATGAGACAGAGAATGATGAAAGTCATGCTGTGGAGCTCCACTGTGGTCTGAAATCGCATGACAAGGCTGTTCTCTACAGTTACTTTCATAAAAAAAAAAAAAAAAAAAAAATCCGGCGTCGACCAGGCCCGACAGATAGACAGCCGCAGTGTGTGCGTCAAGAAATAAATCAACACTCTCTGAGATCAGTCCATTAAGTGTATGAAACTCCACTGCCAGCAAACTCATCCGCGAGAAGGAGCTGGTCATGGGCCGACAATTTTCAGAAATATAAATGGTTCTGATGGAAATCGAACTAGAGACCTTCCAGCCGCGAATCCGCAATTACTAACCATTACGCCACGGCGGTTGGCTCGTAACTTCGTTGTTGTTGTTGTTGCTGTCGAATCTTGGCTAAAAGACTCCAGGTATCATCCGAACAACCGGAGCACTTGAACACTATGGTACAAATGCATCAGTTTGGGATGAGAACATTACGTGTGTGACCGTTTTTTAATTACTCCGCCACGTGGGCAGCCACACTCCGACTTCGGGGGATTTTGGAGATTGACGGTGTTATGCTAGGAGCTTGTCACGACTGAAGACAATTCCCGCGTAACTATTCAGAGCATAACAACATTTTGATGTAGCCTTGGTGTTCTAGCCTGTGTCAGCTGGTCTGACACATCCTTAAGCCAAGTTCATCGTAACTTTGTAATTTCGTAAATAATTATTTTATTGCCGAATGAACCCCCACATACGATTGTGTAAATAAGTGCTGAAACAGCGAATTATGTTGTATCAGATGAAAACCAAAAAGTTGTATACAGAGACATGGCGTAGCGACTCGCTCGTGTCTGTGCGACCTGTCACGTTCAGACCAGGGTATATGGATACTCCATTGCATCCACAACACAGCCTCGTGACGTATGCCTCAGTCAGATTGTCTGGCTTGACCTCTTGAAAACTAAAGGTGCGTTCACACTAAGTCCAGCCGGTTGCAGTGGGTCACTGTCAGCTGCTGGCTTGAACTGGTCACACGTCATTTTCATCATGCTGCAGTTTTTTCATCCTGCTGCTGCAGCTGCTGCTGCTACTACTGCTACTACTTCTACTACTACTACTTCTACTACTACTACTACTACTACTACTACTACTTTACTACTACTACCACCACCACCACCACACTAATTTGTTCTACAAGATTGCCTACAAATATGAATATAGCAGAAATGTTTTTTTGTTAGAAAAAGGTTTTAGAGTCAACAGCAGCAGCAGCAGCAGCAGCAGCAGCAGCATTGTTGTTGTTGTCGTCATGGGGTTAAAGTAATTACGAAATAACCTTCCAATCTCACCAGCAAATCGGGTCTTTCATGAGGTGGAGTCTTTGCTGGTTATGGTTAACCTCGAAAGAAAACGCTCGAAAGGCATTTTAGTCGACTCTCAACTCACACGCTATTCACTGCCAACAAACTAGGGTAAAGACAACCCATACTAACATGCACACACACACACACACACACACACACACACACACGTTGTTTTGCAGCTCTACAACCAATATCCTGATCTGATAAAGGGAGTTGGTGATTTGAAAACACTTATAATAAACATGCACGAACGAATTTCTGTGCTTGAAAAAAAACGATAAGAAATCAAAACGAGCTGATCAGAAAATTGAACACTCCAGTACCACCTACTACTAGTACTAGTCCAAAAGCTACTGTTTCGAGCTGGAGTCCCTCAAAATGTAAGCCTACATTTGCAGAGATTGTGGCATCGGCTCCACCAGAAAAAGATGCTAATAAAGAAAAACTAAATAAAGAGCAAAAGATACAGAAAAAAAAAAAACGACAAATCGAACTACCCTGACCACTACGACAGAAATGTCCTCCAAAAATGACGCAAAGAAGAAGAAGAATGACGTCACGAATTCGAACTCTGGAACGAAGGGAGAAAAAAAAGAAAACAAGCAGGACTTGCCAAATGTTCTTCTACTACACGACTCTGTACTGAAAAGAGTGGATGGGGAAAGACTGGGAGCCTCATATGGTTTTCAATCAACATCTATGAAAACTTTCACGACCAAAGAAATCCTACCGTCCCTGAAAACAGCAACGTTCACAGACAAACACCCAGAAGTAATCGTAATCCATTGTGGCATAAACGAATAAAAAAAAAAAACAATGATGCTACCAAGACAAGCAAAACCTTCACTGAAACAATCAAGGAGATCTCAAAAGAAAACCCCCACTCAAAGATCGTTGTTAGCAAAATCGCCCCTGTTAAACACGAAGAGTTGGAGATGAAACGCAACCTGTTCAATGCGACCACCACGGCGGCCCTATTTGACACCCCAAACGTGAGCTTCGTCAGTCACGACACTCTTCGGGCAAACACTGGAACCCAGCGTGATGGCATTCATCTGACATGGACGGGAACCAGCGTCGTTGCCCGTAACATCGGCAGACACCTCAACAGAATGTTATGGTCTAAACCCAAGAGGCCCCGGAAACAACACCCCGCACGGTATTCATCATGGGAAGATTCCTTCCACTACGATCCTAGGGTTCTCGGCCGCCCCATCCATGGCCCCTGGTGGAACTATTTTGATGTGCTAACACAGTGGGAATGAATACTTTTAAACAGTCTAAGATGCTGAAGACATTATTCTAGCACAAGTATTTGTAGAGTTGTTTTATTCAGCAACAGAAATGTTTTGATCGTTGGAGATTGACAATCAATTTTTTTGTGCCATTTTCTCACAATCCCTGAAATATCCCACCACCACCACCACCCCCCCCCCCCCCCTATTTATTCTTGTTGAAATTTGTTGTATATTTAGTGTTGTTACTTTTTTTTTTTCTTTCTAAATTCTGGTAATAATAGTATTCAATTATAAAGAACATGACAAGACAGAAAAATGTAAACATACTACAATGGAATTGCAGATCAATATCAACAAATATTCATGAGCTGATTCAACATCTTTCAGATCATATCTACCAAGCATTAGTATTACAATCTCTTAATGTACATGAACACAAGCTTCCAAAAATCCAAAACTTTTACTACCCACCAATATACCAAAACAATGATGAAACGGGAAGGGTTGGTACCGCATTGTACATTCGACAAAATGTTGAATACCTCGAAATAGATCCACCTTTTTCAAAAGACATTAAAAACATAAATGCTTGTGCAGTAAAAGCAAAATTCCATGGATCTTTGATACTGAACATATTGTCGGTTTATTTGCCAAAAAGGCCCTGACAATCAAAACACAGAGTGGATTCGTACTTTACAAGACCAAAACGATAAGTGGCTGATTGCAGGTGATTTCAATTCACACGCCCCCTTTTGGGATAATGAGTGCAAAACCATAACGCATAATAGATTCCTTGAAAATGTAGTAGACTCTTCACTCTGTCTACTGAATGATGGTAGTGTCACTCGAATCCCGGATATTTCATATCATCGGGCGTCAGCGATAGACCTAACTTTCATGTCGGCTGCAATCGCTCCAAGTTGTGAATGGGGACACATTAAAGACTCCCTAGGCAGTGATCATCTACCGATAATTATTTCCATCAAAATAAAACAAACTATTTCTGATCTCACAAAAGATCAAATCCCAAAATTTAACTATAAAAAAGCTGCTTGGGACAGATTTGAAAACATGCTTTCTATTTGCAATTGCGAGGAGATGATGGTTGATGATGTTGATACAAGTTATATGAAATTTGTTGATACTGTTTTGCGTGCAGCTGAGCTTTCAATCCCTAAATGTAATCCTGATAAAACAAGAAAATACACAGGAAACGTTTGGTGGAATGTTTCCTGTGAAGAAGCAAGAGAACAAAAAATGGAGGCTTATAAAATGTATCTAAAAAATAAAACAGATCCAGAAAAGATTGCTGAAAAAAAAAAACAAAGCAAAAAACCACAGTAACAGAGTGAATGAAAAGGCAAAGGAAGAATATTGGTCAAATTTCTGTGAAAATGAGGTTCAAAATCATAAAGATCTCCAGAAAACTTGAAAAAAAAAAATAAAAGAAATGAGAAATGGAATAAGTCTTCCTGGGTACCCTTTGAAAATTGGAAAATAACGAATTTCCTTCCAATTTTGAAAAGGCGGAAGCATTTGCAGATGCATTTGCAAAAAATAGTAACTTTGAAGGCCTCTCAGAAGAAAAAAAACAGCTTAGAGAAAAAAAATGGATGAAAACGAAGACAATGAAAAAAGTCCCAATAACAATCACTATACAAATGCCCCTATTACATTTCAGGAAACAAAAGATGCAATTTCAAACCTTGGATCAAAGAAAAAAATCAGTGGGACCAGATGCAATTTCCAATGAAATGATAAAGCATTTCCCACTTAATATAAAACTTTTTCTAATTTTTTTTTTCAAAAATGTTGGTTTGAGGGGATTCAGCCATCTTTATGGAAACAATCTACTGTTAGCCCTATTCCCAAGGAAGGAAAGTCAAAATCAGATGAAAATAATTACAGACCTGTCGCTCTTACATCACACGTGGAAAAAACTTATGGAAAGAATAATTTTAAAAAGGCTTGAACACTTCTGTGAAAAAAAAATGGTATAATACCAATACAACAGGCGGGTTTTAGAAAAGGTAAATCATCAGTTGATCATTTAGTAAAAATCACCACACAGATTAAACAATCAGTTTCACGTAGGAAAAACGTACTTGCCACTTTTTTTTGACATTAGAAAGGCATATGACCAAGTTTGGCATTCAAAACTTCTTAACAAACTAAGATCAGTAGGTATTTCAGGCTGTATGTATAACTATATAAAGGCCTTTTTAAGCGAAAGAACAATACAGACTAAGGTTGGTAATGCCTACTCTAATCAAAGACGTATACAGATGGGAATCCCACAAGGAGGTGTAATAGCCCCAATCCTTTTCAATATTTTGATGCATGATCTTCCAAAAGTGGTCTCAAACAATGTTGAGCTAGCACAATATGCGGATGATATCTGCATATGGATGAAAGTTACTCTAAAAAAGCTTACCGATTAGGTCAATTAACTATATTAAAAAGGTATATCAGAACGAACTAGACAAAATCAGCAAATACATGATTGAAAACGGACTAACTCTTTCACATGAAAAATCGCATATGGTTCTCTTCAACTCTGGCTATGATCCTAAACCTCTACCCTCTTTTCAAATAAATGGAATGCCGCTTGAATATAAAAAGTTGTTAAATTTCTAGGAGTAAGTCTGACTTCTAAATTGAACTGGAACTTCCATTGGAAAATATACTGACAAAAGCCAGAAAAGGATTAAATTTATTAAAAATGATAAGTCGACAGTCGTGGGGGAAAGATAGCAAGGTACTTATTCATTTAGCAACGGCACTTGTGAGATCAAAATTATCTTATGCTCAGGAAATATTCTTTTCAGCTCCAAAATGTTTGATAACTAAGATGCAAAGTATCGATAGTAAAGCTTATAAGATAGCTCTCGGTGTCCCTGTCCATGCCTCAACACTAAAAACCTACACAGAAATAGGAATTTTTGCTTTTGCCGAAAATATGAAACTTGCTTCAGCAAAATATATATTAAGGAGTCATTCAACGCAAAATTCATGTACCAAGGAAATTGGTTGGTTTAAAATCAGAAATACATTTTCCAAAGCGAGCACAGAGTTTTGACTCTGTAAAAACTATAGGCTCCTATACGTCCCAATTATTTACAGATGCTGGTGTTGAACCCCAAACAGTAGCTCCGCAAACGAGTTACAGTAATATTCCTCAATGGGAGCTTAGTAAGGCTAATTACGATATTAATTATACAGATTTAAGGAAAAGTGATGGGACCATGCTGCCAACATATGTCAAGGCGCATATAAATGAAAAGTATACAAATCATCTCAAAATATATACAGATGGTTCTGTACTTGAAAATCATTTATCAGGTGCTGCATTCATTATTCCATCATTAAAAATAGAGAAATCGTATCACATTGGAAAAAAAAATTTCTCTGTATTCACAGCAGAGCTAATTGCTATTATTATGGCACTGAACTGTCTTCTTACTTTTCCATATACGATATTTCAAATATTATTTTGTGTCGATTCAAAATCTGTCTTACAAGCTTTACAATATTCTCATACAAGAGTGAGAGGAGAAATGATATCTGAGATATATCATTTATTCATTTTTTGTCTTTACGTGGTTCTTCTATTGACTTTTGTTGGATTCCATCACATTGTGGTTTAGCGGCAAATGAAAGGGTTGATCGGTTAGCCAAAAAAATAGTGCAGCTAATAAAAAGAGCTTTACAAAAATAAATATTCCTTTATCCTTGTATGAAAATTATAGTTTTAGGTAAAGCATCATGGGATTCGGTGATACGAAGACAGAAAGAGTGTTCAAACATAATAAAGGACAACAAGGGAAAAATTCTTTAAGAATCTTGTAAATATAAAAACGGGACACAATCTCCATCAGGAGCGGATTTTGAAGAGTCTGATCTTTAGACTCAGACTTGATGCATACAAAACAAAATACTGTAAAAATGTCACTTGCATTTGTGGCCAAAATATTACAATATTTCATGTCATCTTTCTTTGCAGAAATACTAAAAAAATATTTACCCACTTGGCTATTAAGTTTGAACCCATCAATTGCGAATTTCTGGGACATTTTTGGGAACGAAGCGAAGGCTATAGAAGCTGTTAGGGCAATTGTTAAGAGTCCAGTTGGACATTTACTTTGATTCTTCTCGAGTTACTTGTTGGATTTATTTTTTATTATTTCAATGGTTAAAAATGTTTTGTTTCTTTGAAAAAATGTTCAGATATGAATCCAGGCTAAAGTAGTTTACAGTTATGCTGGTAGATTAGAATGGGGTTAAAGTGATGGTCACTTATTGGTATCTCATTAATTAAATAGACTATGCATGCAAAATTAGCATACTACACTACCTCCATACTCCATACCTTTTAATAACATTTTTAAAACAACACATTTTCCCCCCCCCCCCCCCCCCCCCCCCCCCCCCCCCCCCCCCCCACACACACACACACACACACACACACACCGGCCTGTTTTACATTTTTTGTTTGTTTGTTTGTTTGTTTGTCTTTGTTTGTTTGCCTATTCGTTTGTCTCTTATTTTTGTCTAAGATCACTGTAAAGTGGATAGACATTAAACGTGACACGATTATCTGAAGTCGCGCGGGATGGCATCGGATTTGCATACGTCACTCGCCCAGAGCAGCTTGGCCGAAAGCCAGACCGGACAGTTGTATGGAAAACTGCAAGGGTCAACATAAAAACGTATAAAAGATAATTTTCGCAATGAAGTGAAGTACTTTTAAATCTTCGAAAGAGAAACTTGATCCCAAAAAACAGTACTTGGGGGAAAGGAGGGGGGGGGGGGAGGGGGGGGGGGGGGGGGGAGGGGGAGGGGGGCAGAGGACACTTATTTCAGTCCATTGATATATCAAAACAGATACAGTACTTTTCAAATTTGGCCCTGCATTTTTTGAACAAACGACCCAGACACGCTGTGATATATATATATATATATATATATTTTTTTTTTTTTTTTTTTTTTTTTTTCTTCCCCGTCACACATTTTATTCAAGCAACAGAAGAGATACATATACGCAGAAAGAGGACAGTGCGCAGAGATTTTCATACATACATTAAACTGATGTTACTTTTTTTTTTTTTAACAAAAAGAAAATATAATAACGACCCAGACAAGCTGTGATCTATAATTGTAGGTGTGTAAGAGGGAACAGAATATATACAAAAGAAATGAAAAGGAAAAAAAAAAAAAAAATGAGTGGGTAGAAACGAAGACTATGATTATACAGAAAGAAAACTAAGTAGACAAACCTGTTGCGAAACGCGCACACGGTGCTCCTAAAAGGAAGCGCTGTATTTGTTAGGTAGGCACTCAAGGTCTGACCAGCGCATTGGGCTAATGCGTAGGTCAGACATCTGCTAAGTCGTCGCAGCTACGAGACCCTCTTCTTCAATTCTCTCATCTTAGTTGTTGATGCATTTATCCATCAGCTTAAAAATCATGCGCAGTGTGGTCTCAAAACTTAGTGGATGTTGTGTAGCGTATATGGATTAGTCCGTACGCAGTGACGCCTCCTTGATGAAACTGAAATTGAAACAATGAGTCCGATCCAGCAGACGAAAGGCCTCGGAGCAGGCGATACATATAGATCTGCCTTCGAGAGGGATTGCGATAGTTTCCTCATGCAGCTAGTGAAGGGTTTTCTTATTTATGATATACATTTTCCCATTTATTTCATTTTTTTTTTTTTTCCCCTCAATTTAAATCTTTGCCAAGTCATTACTATAATGATGGGAAGAATTGTTAACCTGCACTTGTTCAGTGGGTGATTGCATCTCTTAGGAGATCCAAGGAAAGGTTGTTCTGCACAATTCTTAGCCGCTGACAATGCTTGGGTTATTGAACAGCAGAGCTGACCACTCAGACTGTTCCATATCTTTTGATCTCCCTTGCATCCTTAATGGATCCTCAAGCATAGGCTCAAAGATTGTCTCTTACATTTATACTACTGTTTGCGTAATGTTTTTAGTTTTCAACAACTTTTTTCCTCTCCACACTTTCGTTTTGTTTAATTCTACTACCTTTCGCTGGCTGCTTTGGGGGTGCTGTTGGATTCTTTTTCGAAACCTTGGCGGTCGGAACACCACAGAATTATGGATAGTTTTCCTCATGCAGCTAGTGAAGGGTTTTCTTATTTATGATATACATTTTCCCATTTATTTCATTTTTTTTGTTTCCTCTCAATTTTAAATCTTTGCCAAGTCATTACTATAATGATGGAAGAATTGTTAACCTGCACTTGTTTTCCCCCCACTACTTAATTGTCAGCATATTATATATATATATATACAAACTTTTTTAATTAGTTTTTATCAACGTACAAAAACATAACAACATTTGTACATAAAGAGTAATAATTTTTTTTTTACCAAACATACACAAAGAAAAAAAAGGGCAAAAAAAAAAACAACACACACGCACAGATATACGTACACGTACATCTATGTAACGAACAGCTATCGATGAATTTACACACACACACACACACACATATACACACAGATATCTATCTATCTATATGTATATATTTACAGACACAGATATATATATAGATATGTGTGTATAATCATATATATATATATATATATATGCCTATACAACATATGTATATATATATACACACACCACATAGATACGTACATAAATACCTACATTTACACACCACACTCGCGCGCGCAGAGAGAGAGAGAGAGAGAGAGAGCACGGAAAGCACACATCACTACACACACTTAGATAATAAGTGTCGTCGTCAGCAGATCACGAGACAGGCCGTGACCCTGATTCATGGAGATGGCAATTGCATTGTTCAATTGCATTGTTCAAACAACGCAAAAAAAAAAAAAAAAAAAAAAAGCAGCCTGCACTTGACGTACGTGTTGGACCCACACCACACTGCACCACCATCTGCCTGCCTGCCTGCCCGCTCGTCCAGATTCACTTGTTGACTGTCTGTTGACCTGGAAGAAGCGAGTAGGAAGCGGATTTTTCGTAGTAGTGGTGAGCTGGTGATAGTGACGTGTGTGTGTGCGCGTGCGTGCGTGCGTGCGTGTGTGTGTGTGTGTGTGTCCGTGCGTACGTGCATGCATGCACGTGTGTGTATATAATATCTATCTCTGTACGTGTTTGTACGTGCGTGTCTGTGTGTGTGTGTGGGGGGGGGGGGGGGGGGGGGGGAGTGTGTGTGTGTGGGTGTGTGTGTGTGTGGGTGTGTGTGTGTTGTTGTTGTTGTGTTGTCGTCGTCGTCGTTTTCACTTTAGTTTTAGAGTATAGTAAAAGTGACGGGTATAGTACTGGTCTGAAATGAGATGTTTTCATTCAAGGTGGAATATCGGCTTTAGTTCATGTCAGTCCAGTTCGTCCGTAATTAAATGGTTCGAGCTGAGGCAGATAAGTTCGAACCATCATGGGATCAGACTGTTTAGCCTTCAAAATCTTCTCCGTCCAACCAGGAGTTAGTGGGTACCTGATCCAGTAAAGGAAGGTTCAATGAGGCTTTAGAAGAGGAATGGGCTCCGCTTTCTGTCACGTCGTGCCCCAGACTCCGTGCAGTCTGATACTTCACTCCCCATACGGCCCTTTAAGTGATGGAACTTTTATTATTACTTTTAAGATTTGAATGCATTTCTGCTGAATCATTATAAACCATGATATTTGTTTTTTAAAGGGAAGTCATGATTATTCTGCCAGACAAAAGGGACAAACAAATTTACAAGATAAAACACGACGCTTTTCGACCTCTTTGGTCTTCTTCGGGCAAGGTAAACAACATTCAGGAGAATGAAAACGAAGAACGAGCAATGATTTGTCTTTCTCAAAATTGGGCGCAAAACGGACGTTGAATGAAAACGAGGCCGTTGGGAAGGGAGACAATGCATTATATGTGTATATATATATATATATATTTTTTTTTTTTTTCTTTTATACCAACATGCCCATGCCCTGAGCATGGAGTGTGCTGATATCTCTTTTTTTTTTTTAATATATGTTTTTATTCCTCCTCTTTCATCCTCCCTCCACAGTTCCTTCATTCTTTCCTTTCCTCACGCGCTTATCCTTTGCCATGGATTTAACAATTTGACGTGAGCATGTCTAGTACATATACCAATATATAAATGTGTAATTATGAATGATAAATACAATCGTTACAATCTGGCAATTTTTCTTTGTGCATTACTCGGTTTGAATGAGTGAGTGAAGAAAAAAATAAAATAAAATAGAATAAATGTAATAGTTATAAGGAGGTTTGTTTTTTTTTTTTTCCCCTTTCCTTCCCCCTTCTTTCTTCCTCCCGTTCTCTCATTAATGATTGTTTTTTTTTCTCTCTTTTTCTTTTCCCGTTCTTTTTCCCTTTCCTTCCCCTCCTTTTTTCCCCCTACATTTTATTGATCCCTTTCTCATCCTTCCATTCCACAATTCCTTCTTTCACGCCCATATTCATCCTTACTCTATACAGAATTATATCAACATAGTAATATGATACAGAAAAAAAAATGTGTACTCTTTCCTCACCCCCACCCTCACCGCTCTTTTCCTTCCCTCCAAACATTTGTGTGTTTGTACGTGTGTGTAAGTCTGTTCAGCACAAAAAAAAAAACAAAAAAAAGTACGGAACCATAATCTCTCAAGACTGTGTATAACACTGAAAAATCATGAAGTCTGCCCTCTCTCTCTCTCTCCTCTCTCTCTCTCTCTCCTCTCTCTCTCTCTCTCTCTCTCTCTCTCTCTCTCTCTCTCTGAGCGCGCACGTGTGCGTTTGCGGTTTTTTGCGGCTGTTGTGTGTGTGTGTGTGGGTGTGTGTGTGTGTGTGTGTGTGTGTGGTGTTTGTGTTTGTTTTGTTTGTGGTGTGTGTTTGTGTGTGTTTGTGTGTGTGTGTTGTGTGTGTGTGTGTGTTGTGTGTGCTCTTGAGTGTGTGTGTGTGTGTGGGGGGGGGGGGGGGGGGGGGGTGGGGGGGGGTGGGGGGGGGGGGGGGGGGGGGGGGGTGGGGGGGGGGGGGGGCGGGGGGGGGGGGGGGGGGGGGGGGGGGGGGGGCGCTGCGGGCGGGGTACAAGCGCTTGGGTGGGGGGGTGGGGGGGGGGGGGGGGGGGGGGGGGGGGGGGGGGGGGGGGGGGGGGCGAGAGACGACAAGGTAGAAGTAGAAAAAGGGGCGTAGCATGAGGGTAGGGGACAGGGGGGAGGGGGTAAAGCGGGTCACTGAGTCTCAGTTCACTCACTCAAAAATTGAACGGTGTAATATTTCTCTTCGTGGTAGGAAAATATCCGTGGAGTTTAAAGGCTCATTTGAGTCTCTCTCTCTCTCTCTCTCTCTCCTCTCTCTCTCTCCCTCTCTCTCTCTCTCTCTCTCTCTCTCTTGTGAGTGGATTGTGACTGAGACCTCATCAGAAATTCATTCATTCATTCTCTCTGCTCTCTGTCTCTGTCTCTGTCTCTCCTCTTTCTCTCTCTCTTCTCTCTCTCTCCTCCTCTCTCTCTCATCCTCCTCTCCTCTCTCTCTTCTCTCTCTCAACAACTAAAAATAGCTAGTGATGTACATTTCCAGGTAATAACGTGTTCCAAATCTGCCTGCACTTATTTATCTTTTTGACCTGTTATCACGTTTTCGTTGTAGACATTGAATGCTGGGTTCCACAGTTCATGTTCTTTCTTTTCCTCGTTTTCTGTCTTTCTTTTCTTTCCTTCTCCTTTACTTTCTTTCTTCTCTTTCTTTCTTTTCCTTCCTTTTTCCCTTTCCTTTTCTTCTTTTCCTTCTTTTTCCCTTTCTTTTCCCTCTCTTTTTTCCTTTCTTCTTCGTCCCTTTCTTTTTTTCTTCTTTCTTTTCTTTTCTTTCTTTTCACCCTTTTCTCTTTCTTCCTCTCCCACCCCCTCCTCCTCTCTCTCCTTCTTATGTCCTATTTGTCTTTCTCCCTCTTCCTTCCTCCTACTTCCTTCTTCTTTTCTTTTCTTTCCTCTTCCCTCGCTCTCCTCTCTTTTTGCATCTCCTCTCTCCTCTTTCTTCTTTTCCCTCTCTTCCTTTTCTTTTTTTCTTTTCTTTTTTTCCTTTCGTTTCTTTCTCCTTCCTTTTCTCGTTCTCCACTTCCTTTCTCTCTTCCTCTCTTCTTCCTTCCTTCCTTCTTTCTTTTTTTATTTTCTCTTTCTTTCTCTCTCTCTCTCTCTCTCGCTCTCTCCTCTCTCATCTCCTCTTCCTTCTCTCTCTTTTCTTCTTTTTTTTTCTTTTCTCTTTTTTTCTTTTTTTTTTGGGGGGGAATGCGTGTGCCATGCCAGGTTTCTCTTTTCTTCTGCATCAATCCCCCAGGTCCACGTGGAGTAATTGGGGCCTGTTCTCCCTCGGGCAGCGGTTTCCCATCCAATCCTCTGCGGGGCAAAAAAATCGCATTACGTGCACCAACAAAATGCACGTGCGAGGATCGCGCGGACTTCGGCTATGGGCCTGGGATGCCAGATTCTGATATGTCCGGAATGTGTCCGGAATGTCAAGCATGTCGGGAATGGGGCGGTATGTATGCAGGAGAGAGAGAGAGAGAGAGAGAGAGAGAGAGAGACAGACAGACAGACAGACAGACAGACAGACAGAGTGGCACTAACACTGACACATCTTTTATTGCCATTAGCAAATGATCCCTGTTGACAAAGGGTTTACTGCATTAAACTTGCATTAATAGATAGCGTTAAGGACCATGCAATTGAAAGAAAAAGGACAGGTAACGATTTCACAAATATTTCAAATCTACAATGGACAATATCCTCCCCCCCCCACCCCCCCCCCCTCCCCCCCCCCCCCCCCCCCCCCCCCCCCCCCACACCCCCCCGCTTCCACTCCCCCACCACACGCACGCACACATACTTAACATACGCAAAACGCGCAGGCGCGCACGCACGCACGCACGCACACACGCGGCACACACAAACACACACACATCTAGGAATAACAAATGTTCGTTTCACAACCGAGGAATATTCACATCCACGCACATGGTAATGATAATACAGTATCATACCTGAAGAATATGACAGTGAAATTAAAAGAAGACAGTTAAGAGTAGAATTTTTTGGAACAAAGTGGCTGAAGTACATATTGGGACAATGAACTCGCTATCTGACATCGAACAGTCATTTATTGTCTTCCCCGTACAAGGTGCAGAATGTCGTTCGAGATGTTCATTGTTCTAATATGTACTTCAGCCACTTTATTCCAGAAATTATACTCTTAACTGTCTTCTTTTAATTTCACTGTTATATTCTTCAGGCATTATAATGTATTACCTCGGTCAAACACAAGTTAAAGGCGTGTCTTTGGCCTCCATACTCACAAACTGGAAGGCGAGAAGTTGAGAGAACTCGCTGCAAGCTTTCAGACGCTGTAAGCTTGCCTGGTATGGGCAAAGTCTCTTGCAGCGATTGCCTGTTCAAGACCACCTTGCCGGGGTATTGTGGAGAGCCGACTTACTGGAGGCTAAAAAACACACCTTTAACTTCTGTTTGACCGAGACAAAAAGGTGGAGATCCCTAATTGTGTTGGTGTCTCCCGGTATTTCTATGATCAACTGCATGATGATGATGATGATGATGATGATGATATGATGATGATGATGATGATGATGGTAACGAAAAGATTTTCTATCTGAAAGGGTAAAAATGTACGCCATATAGTCGGAAAGGTGGCAAACATGAAAAAACAGAAGCGAACATTCGTCGTGTTGCCGTAGCGAAACGGTTGCCATGGTAACACGGGATCAGTAGCTGGACTGTGTGGTGATCTGTGTGTGGAGGTCACGACTAAAGATTCATGCAACATTTCTTAATCCGACTCACTTAGGAATGAAACTGGATTAATTCATTCGAGAGAGAAAAAAAAAGTTCAGAATGTAAATCAGCATGTCTTTCTGTTAAATGCGTTTCACCTTTCTAGCAATGACCTTGAATTCTGACATGCAAACAATTTCTCGGGATAAGAAATTGCTGTATAAAAAGGTATGTGACGCTTGTATCCCATCTTATATTTCAGCTATGTTTCTTTCACGGCAGGTTCTGATTTGGCTTTTTTTTTTTTACCTCTTACCTCCCCCCCCCCCCCCCCCCCCCCTCCCCCCCCCCCCCCCCCTTAATTTCACATCTCATCTCATTTTTTCTCTTCCAGAGTCATTCTATCTACCTGCAGTGATTCATTCTCTATCTCCAGTGCCCTGGTGTTGACAGCGAGCTGCGTATTAAAATTATTTTTATTTAACACCACTTGGTGTTATGTTTTTTAAGAAGTAATCACTTCTATGAACGTGTAAGGCAACTCTAATCCTTCGATTTCATCCAGACAGAGAACAGGCTAACATGGGTGACACGTTTAAAGTTTTTACTTCCGGCTAAAAAGTCAAGAATCAGTCTTCATGAGACTGTTACATCGGTCCCCAAACAAAGACGCGTCCTCCGTTTTTATTCAAGTTCATGAATCACTCTCTCTAAACAACTCAAACCCCGGATTCCCTGCTGCTGTGCATAAAATCGGAAGATTTGGAAATCATGGCGTTGTGTGGGGGCCGGAATAGCTCAGTTGGTAGAGCGCCGGACTCGTGATCCTGGGTTGCGAGTTCGAATTTCGGCACAGGGGGATTTTTTCCCTCGGAGTTAACATTGATTCTGACTCCATTCCCCATACAGTCCTTCGAATGAGACAATAAAACCGAGGTTCCGTGTGTGAACGCACGTACAACATCTTGCACACACGTCAAATCCCATCACCAACTTTCGGAAGAGAAGCCAGTTTGGCCGTTGGTATGGATGACACGTTAGACATAGCATGCATCTTCCCCGAAGATGGAGTATGGCTGCCTTAATGGCGGGATAAAAAAACGGTCATACACACAGAACTCCACTGCCTGTCTATACAAGCAGTGTCCGCAGGAGTATCAGTCTGCGTACGCAGAAAGAAAGAAAGAAAGAGTGGCGTTGTATAGCCGTTGAAAATGCCTGCAATGTTTATGAAAATTTCGAGAGCTATGACACAGCGCAGTCATTTGAAATGCATGGAACATCCTAAGAAAAGTTTCTGGAAGATTTAGACTTTCTAGAAGGTTCTGGGGATATTCAAGAATTTCTGGGATTATCGCGTCATCTGATCAATGTGTACCTCGTGAGAACTCAAGTAGTATTTCATCGATGTGGAATATCCAAAGATACGAGGCAAACTCGATCGGCCTGTAGTAAGCATGTTGTCTGGATCAGCTATCATTTCCATCTTACGATATCCAGATGTTGTTTCACACAAATATGATGTTCGAATATTCTTACACTCAAAAATGATGTTTCAGATCTTCTGTTGTACAGGAATGATGTCGCAAGTGTTCTTTCTCAGAGGAATGATATTTCAGGGGTTTTTTTTCCACTTGGTAATAATGTTGCATATGCTCCTGTACATACGAAGGATGGTGCACTTGTTTTTTTTTTTTTCCTAGTGATGTTTCATATGTTCTTCGCGCAGAGACGTGATGTTCAATTGTTCTTTCACATAGAAATTGTGTTTCTGATGTTCTCTCTCACAGGAATTATACTCTAAATAGTTTACACATGAATTATGTTGCACCTGTTCTTTCACACAGAGTGATGGTCCACTGTTCTTTCACACAGAGTGATGGTCCACCTGTTCTTTCACACAGAGTGATGGTACACCTGTTCTTTCACACAGAGTGATGGTACACCTGTTCTTTCACACAGAGTGATGGTACACCTGTTCTTTCACACAGTGATGTTCCACCTGTTCTTTCACACAGAGTGATGGTCCACCTGTTCTTTCACACAGAGTGATGGTCCACCTGTTCTTTCACACAGAGTGATGTTCCACCTGTTCTTTCACACAGAGTGATATTCCACTTGTTCTTTCACACAGAGTGATGTTCCACTTTTTTTTTTTTCACTCAGGGATGATATTCCAGGTATTCTTTCACACAGAAAAAAAAAGAAACGTTCCAGGATTTGTGTTCACACAGGAATATCTGTTGTGTTGTTGTTGTTGTTGTTTTGTTTTGTTGTTTTATCTTACTCAGCATTGGTGTTTCAAATGTTGTTTCTCGTAGAAAGGATTTTCTAATGGGTTTTTTTTTTTTCCCCACAAAGGAATGATATTCCATTTTTTTTTTTTTCAGTTCACAATGATGGATCAGATGTTCTTCAATACAGGAATGGTGTTTCTGAATTCTTTCACACAGAAATTATGTTTCTGATTTTGAAACACGAGAATGATATTGCAAACATTCTTTTGTGCAGGAGTAATTTTTTCAGATGTTTGTTAACGCACAGTTTGTGTTTCTGACATTTTTAATTCTCTAAAGAAAGATGTTCCAGGTGTTCCGTAAACAGGAACGGTGCTCTGATTTTGTTTCCATGTGTGAATAATTATTCTTCTGATTTTTCTAGTACCCAGGAGTGATGTTTGGTATGTTCTTTCAGACAGGAATTATGTTTCTGACATTCTTTAACACATGAATTATGTTTATGATGTTCTTTCACCCACAGATAAGGAATGACATTTCTGATATTCTTTCACTCACAGACTCAGGAACGGTGATGCTGATATTCCTTCACTCCTGAGTGATGCTTTGGATGTCTTTTTTACTCTGAAACTCAGCAATTATAATTTTGACTTTCTCTCACACATGAATGACGCTTCTGATATTCTTTCACTTTTCACAAAGGAATGATATTTCTATTTACAAAAAAAAAAAAAAAAGAAATCTGGTTTTCCTTTTACTTGATGGAATGGTGTTTCAGATGTACTTTCGAAGGGAATGATACAACAGGTTTTCACTACAAATGAATTATATTTCCTTTCTTTAAATTCGTGTTTCCTTTTTTTCATTGTAGGAATGGTGTTTCAGATGTACTTTCAAAGGGGATGATATAACAGGTTTCCACTACAAATGAATGATATTTCCTTTCTTTAAATTCGTGTTTCCTTTTGAATTGCTGGAATGGTGTTTCAGATGTACTTTCACACCGGCTTTATGGAGTACATTCTGTTCGAAAAAGCCCACACAACCACGAAGGCAGGTAAGCGTCATTGGCATTATTTTCTCTCTATAGCCGTGCCCCTTGCAGGCTGTGGTCATGTGGCTCGATGGACAGATGGTGTCAGGCAGATGGCCTTGTACGCTCTCGGTGACGCCTCTTCCATAATACATACTGACACCGTCGTCCCCCCCCCCCCCCCCCCTCCTACCCCCACCCTCGGAGCTCTCCTCATGTACTCCCTGTTCGCCTGCGCATCTGTCTGTCTGTCTGTCTGTCTGTCTGTCGGTTTGTCTGTCTGTCTCTTCTCTGTCACTCTCTCTCTCTCTGTCAGTCTCTCTCTCTCTCTCTCGTCTCTCTCTCTCTCTCTCTCTCTCTCTCTCTCTCTCTCTCTCAGTCTGTGTGGGTGTGTGTGTGTGTGGTGTGTGTGTGTGTGTGTGTGTGTGTGTGTGTAAGTGAATGTCTGTCTGTATATCTGTCTGTCTTCCGTCCGTCTGTCTGTCTGTCTGTCTCTATCTCTCTCCTCTCTCTCTCTCTCTCTCTCTCTCTCTCTCTCTCTCTGTCCGTCGGTCCGTCTCCTGCTCTCTCTCTCTCTCTCTCTCTCTCTCTCTCTCTCTCTCTCTCTCTCTCTCTCTCTCTCTCTCTCTCTCTCTCTCTCTCGGTGTCGCTCTGTCAGTTTGTCTGGTCTATCTGCCCTGCCCCCCTCCACCTCTCTCTCTCTCTATCTCTCTCTCTCTCTCTCTCTCTCACTCACTTCCTATCTTTCATTCCCTTCATTCATTTTGCCCTCCCTCTCTGTCGTCTACTCTCCCCGTCTCTCTTTCTTTCCATTCACTCTCCAAAAGTCAGTTTCTATTCTGGTACTTCTGTCTGTTCTTATAGCTTGGCAGCCCCCCCCCCCCCCCCCCTCATCCCCTTACCCCACCCCTTCCCTCTAACCAAAGGGAAGGCGAGAGAGAGAGAGAGAGACAGACAGACAGACAGACAGAGACAGAGACAAAGAGAAAGACATAGAGCAGAGCCATCAAAACCACTCCATGACCGAAGACGGGTAAGGTGAGTGGGTGATGGTGCTGGAGCAGTCGATGACCTCCACAGCTGTCCGTTCCCTGTCGTGGGGCAACAAGGCAAGAGATGTCACACCCGATCCACTCCTTCTTCATGTCGCCCACTAAGGACCTCATCCTGAGGCCTCTGAGACATCCATTCTTCATTGACCTGGTAGGATCGTCTCGGACAGCGAGTCATGACTAGGTGGCAGAGTGGTTAAGACGTTCGCCTGCCAATCCAACGTGTGAGAGAAGTGCGTGGGTTCGAGCCCTGCCTTTCTCGCCCTTTCTTCCCAGTTTGAATGACAAATCGAACTGAACGTCAAGTCCATCGGATGGGGACTATAAGCGAGTCGGACCCGTGTGCCTTCCTGGCCCCTGCACACGTTAAAGAACCCACGGCAGTTGAAAATCGAAAGAGCAGGGGGGTCCCCGCTGCCCTGGCAAAATTGATGTAGATGAAGATAGTCGCCTGGTATTTCTTACCAAGCCACAAAAATTGTCACTTACTGTTATCGTGTGCCATCGTGTACCGGTGGAATGGAAATGGAGGACACGTATAAACATCGCATGCATGCATCCTGTGAGAAACTGGAGGAATAAATGAGATAAATGAAAATGAGTGACTGATATTTGAATGGTACGGGAAACGACTGAATGAGCGCCAGTAGGTTCTCTTCGGCCGGCTCTACCTGGGTAGACAGCCCGTTGAGTGAGTGAGGTTGCCCGCATGCCATTAAAATCATCTCACAAAGTAAGCCTTGGCTTAAGCTGTGTCAGACCAACTGACATAGGCTAGAACACCAGGGCTACATCAAAATGTTATGCTCAGCATAATTATGTGGAGATTGTCTTCAGTCGTGACAAGCTCCTAGCGTAACACCATCAGTCTCCAAAATCCCTCGAAGTCAGAGTGTGGCTGCCCACGTGGCGGGCGCGGGGTAATCAAAAAACGGTCACACACGTAACGTTCTGATCCTTAGCTGATGCATCTGTACCATAGCGTTCAAGTGCTTCAGCTGTTCGGATGATCCCAGGAGTCTTTTAGCCAGAGTACAACAACAACAACAACAACTCACACAGTCTGAGAACTGAAAAAGATGGCTTGGACAGGGTGTCCTGCCTAGATAAATGCCCACTATTAAGTGGACCAAGAGTCTGAGAACTGCAATGATGGCCTTGGACAATGAGTCCTAGAGACATGTCCACCATCAAGCGAACTCATAGTCTGACAATGGCAAAGGTGGTCTTGAACAGGGAGTTCTGGTGAGATACATGCCTGCCATTGAGTGAGCCCACAAAGTCTGATGACCGCAAAGAGAGGTTCTCTTTCTGTGTTTGCACTGACTTGGCTCCTGATACAATGACTTGCCTGATCTTTCCTGCCCAAAATGCAGAGTCCACAGCATTTACACTTCAGCGTTTAGATTGTTGGTGTTTATGATCCGCTATCAGAGCCCAGGTCTGGCATTCACGGGGGGTAGGGAGGGGGGGGGGATGGTTGGAGGCAATGATGTTGCTGCTAAGCTGAACCCCTATCGAAACAGCTAAACTGTTTTGTTTTTAAATAAACATTTTGTAATCACTTTGAATGAAATTACATGATTGATTTTTGTTTTTAAATAAACATTTTGTAATCACTTTGAATGAAATTACATGACAATTACTTGCATACATACAAACGTACACGAATACATATAGATGCACAATGAGTAATTATATCAATACATCATTTAATATTAAAACACATCACATTACATCAAAATGCATGCATCCATACGCATGTACACATACACTTATATTTACCCACACACATATACATAGACAAACATAACGGCACAGACATTCGGAAAGATCAAACCTTAAAGGGGGGAGAGAAAGAGAGAGAGATAGGGGGGGAGGGACAGAGAGAGAGACAGAGAGAGACAGAGAGAGAGAGAGAGAGAGAGAGAGAGAGAGAGAGAGAGAGAGAGGGTGGATGTCGGTTCGCTTTGCAGCTATTTTTACATTTGGACTCACGGTTTTACTTTTCTTTTTTCGTTTCTTCCCTTCCTTCCCCTTTTTTCTCTTTTTTCCTTTTTTCTCTCCTTTTTTTTCCCTTTTTTTTTTTTTTTTAAGACCTACTGTTTACTGTTTCAGTGCGTATTTCTGAATAGCAATTCATATGGCATCCATATTTTTTCAAAATCATCCGTTTTTGCATGATAATGGGCGTTGTGTTGTTCTATTCTATGTCTTGAACAAGAGTATCTTTCAAAGGTTACTATGTTAGGTACGGACTTTTCTAATTTACATTTATAAATATACATTTTATCCAGAAGTATCAATAAATCAAAAACGTAATCTGTAACCATATTATTTTCTATGCCAAATAATACTATATTTTGAGTTGTACTGATGTCTGTACATGTTGTACATTTTGTTTTTAATAATTGTTCAAGGTTTTTCCAGAAACGATTTTTAGATGTTGCATGTCCAGAATATATGTTCGATAGTGTCTTTAATTCTCTACAGAAATCACAATATAACTGTCTGTAATGTTCATTTCTTTCAGTACAACATTTGTCCCGAGAATTCTATGTACAATACGTATCTGCAGCCATTTCAATTTGGCATCTTGTATTTTATGCACTTTTTAAAAAAATACCTCTTTCCACTGAATATCTATCCCTAGCTTCTCAATCCATTTTTGACAGGAATTGGGGGGCTTGTTGTTATTGATTAAGATGTCATAGAACAGCCTCGTACCTTTAGATATGGGAATATTAATTTCAATGCCCCTGGGATATCATGTTCGCAATTGTTTATTTCATTTATCTTTGTTTGTTTTATATATTTCTTAATGGACATTTTACAGCAATTAAAAGCCAGAAAATGTATATTCATTCCAAATTTTCTATTAAATTCAGTATGTGTAAGGAATGTTGTCAAGAAAATGTGCAACACAGTTGACACCTCTTTGGATCCAATTTTTATGCTTAATCATGTTGTCTCCAATTTCAAATTTCTCATTATAAAACACTGGTTCTGAAAGTAATTCTGTTCGTGTTTTTGGTTTTACTAGATTGCAAAATTGACTGTATGCCACATAAATATGTTTCCAAAAGATCTTCTTATGATTTTTATGTAAACCGAAGCTTAGGCCATATTTTCGATTTCAGTAAGAAATGGATATAATTCCATTGCAACATTTTTCCATTTATGTTTCGTAGTTGTCAACCTTCTGATCCAAACGAGTTTCAGTGCAGCAGTGTATGCTCTGATATGATTGTTTGATTTTGGTCATATGAAGAATTTCAAGCTATTTGACTCAATCTTTGCCGACTAACGTTATAACCTAGGCAGCAGTCGTTAAGACATTTAACATGCACTAGGGCAAAAATGATTTTTTTTTTTAAAAGCACACTTTAGCACTCTGCTGGTTAGAAGGGCTAAATCAGTGTAATCAACTTTGCTAGTGCTTCTTACAGAAGCATGTTGAAATGATTTGCGACGACTGTTAGTTGACGAATAAAGTCGATGCTGATTTGCTGGTAGAACTTGTAAGAGCCAGTCAAAACAGACGACGCAATGCACTTTTAGGTCCCATTTGTAGCCAGCTGCGAGTTCCGACTGTTTCGAGCAATGACAGTGACACATCAGTATGGCCTGATGTGGGCTGATCGGTACACGTCCAATGGGCAAATACAGTCCTTTCAAAACGTTTCATTTCAAAACGTTTCCATGCCGACGGCACATCAACAGTCTGCAGCTCTGCATGCGCCAGAGCCTTGCAGAATTCTTTCTTCACAGGTAGGCTGACAGAGCTGGTTTTTGCAGATGACGCCGGATCTTGTCGTGACAGACATGGCCAGCAGCAGAGCCTCATCTTTACATCCTTTGCTGAGCTGCTGTCCTTGCTCACAACCGACCCATGTTGCACTCCACCTCTTCCAGTACTGGTCCGTTCGGCCTGAACTGGCCCGATGCTTGTGTGTGTGGCATCGTCGAACGATATCCAACCGTTGTCCCAGTCTTAACTTCCATGGAGTCTATTCGTTATGCATTCTTCAGTCTGGTGGAGAATTCCTGAGTTTCGTTTCGCTGCCACCTTCTTAGGTCAGTCATTGGGGCGAAATGGAGATTGCACAGCTGTCACCCTCCAGGGGTTATATAGGTGTTTTAAAACGCTAAAGAGGTTTTTTTCCCCCATCATATTGCCTCCAGGGTTTATGTAGGTGTTTAAACGCTAAAGAGTTTTTTTTTCATCATATTGTCTCCAGGGTTTATGTAGCTGTTAAAACGCTGAAGTGTTTTTCTTTTTTTTTTTTTTTCCCCATCATATCGCCTATGTAGGTGTTAATGTGTTCGTTGCCGTCCTGAATCTTGCTCCCTCTGCCACAAGGATGTCTTCTTTCCTTCCCTCTGAATCTGTTTCAGATGACGATAAACGTCGTTCTGCTGGTGGTAATGGTTTGTTCTCTGTTTTAGTGCACAGTTACCATTGTCAGTCCGGCGAGGTAGACAAAGGTGGTCGTTGAATCTTGCTCGTCTGGAATGCTGTTGCTGTGAGCCTCTCTTTCTCATCCGGGATTTTCTTTCATGAGCAGAAGTATTAGTAGGGGGTGTGTTCAATGTCCTCTGACACCGGTTTTGACAGGTAGCCGTCATGACATGGATGATGGGAGGATCTCTTTGCAAGGCACGGGCATGAGAAACTCTCGGGGGGAGACTAGCGCCGGCTGTCAATGACGTCGCTTATCCACTAAAAATAGTATAATAAAAGGAAGTTTTAAAAATCAACAGATCTGTTTCGAGCCAGCGCTCTCGTCAGGATGGTTTTGGGGCGCCTACTGCCGGTGTTATATGGCCTGATGTCACTGTTTGCACGTGCGGGTTGGCTGCACGTATTGTTCGGTTTTTTGGGGTTGTTTACAGTTCAGGGTGCGTTTGCTGACAACGATTTCCATTTGTGCCTGCAGTTGTTTACTATTTCTACTTTAGTTTAGGGGGTTGCTAAGTATGGTTTGCATAGTATTAACATTTTTCTGTTGAACATAGGTTGCATCTTTTTGAAATGTGTTGTATGGTGATGCCCTTTTTATGATTTTCCAGGATATGTTATAGTTTATTTTTTTGTCTTAAAGTCTCCAAATATATTTGCTCAGTTCTGTTTGGTTTTGTATTTTTCTTTGTTGAATGACTGTTTATGGTTTGCGTATCTGGTTTTGAAGTGATTTTCAGTGATCCCTATGTATGTTTCTTTTTCATTTTCTGATGTCACAGTGGCTTGGTATACAATGTTGTTATAGAGGCATTTGTTGCTTAAGGGACACTGTTCTTTTTTAGCACAATTGCAGGATTTCCTTTCTTCACCCTTCTTTGCTGTGTTGCTTTTCATTTGTTGGATGAATCAATATATTTTTAAGGTTAGGCATGCATGAATATGATAGTTTGATGGTGTTCTTGTTGAATATTTTGGACAATTTGTGTTCTTTTGGGAAGGATGCTGTCAAAATTTTGAAAAATTCTTTTCCTACGTTTGTTTCCTACTTTTCTACACAGCAGAAATGAAACATGGATCAAGAAAACGAATAAAAACACAACATTTGATGTGACCATGGGATATTGTATGACGGTGCCGAAACATGCGCTAAACAACAATCCAAGAACCATTGAAAACAAGAAAAAAAAAAACTATGCAAAATTTTCCAAAACCATAACTTAAAAATCACCATCGAAGCAAACAAAAAGGTAGTGAACTACTTAGACATAACACTTGACCTCAACAACCACATATATAAACCATACAAGAAACCTAATGACACACCCATTTATGTAAACATCAATAGCAACCACCCACCATCTATACTAAAAAACCATACCCAATGGCATAAACAAGAGATTATCTAAT
>JADBJO010001173.1:67500-70000 GCA_016801955.1 Conus betulinus
AGGTAGAATGATGATGCTGTCGAACCTCACCACCTTCTCCAGTCTAGTTCATCACGTCCTTGCCGAGTTCCCTCTTTCTGAAGTTGAACATTGGATTTCTTTCGAACGCACTAGCAATGAGCCTTATACAAGCACGTGCAACATTATGCGTAACTGCGAACAGTTTAAGAAGTCGCTGAGATGGATGCAGTCCTTGGTAACGCTCATACATGCCAAACCGATGTGAGTGAATTTGAGTTTCTGAGTTCTCTCTCTCTCTCTCTCTCTCTCTCTCTCTCTCTCTCTCTCTCTCTCTCTCACACACACACACACACACACACACACACACACACACACACACACACACGTCACAAAGCATTTTGAGAGAAAAAAACAACAAAAAAAAAACAGCAGAAACTACGTGGGCCTAGCATGAATTTGAGAGCTATATCAATCAGCAAAAGTCTGCCCGAGATTCCAGTTGTAGAGTCTATTCTCGAGACTATTAATAATTTGTCAGACAGACGGGCATGTATCAAACAGTTGACAAATAGTGAAAACATGAATCGTTTCCATAACGATCCATGAAAGGGAGCGTTTTCAGCTGTGTTCGAGGATAAAGGAGATCTTCAACATGCTGTCATCGCTTTAACTTGCCTTGAACACCATGTCAGTGGGCCGTCCAATGCGCATCAGATCCGTCCACCAGGTGTCGCTCTCTTTCTCATCCTGCAGTGATCGTTGAGCACACAAAGAGACTCCAGAAACGTTTGAGTTGACGAGGAGATTTTCTGTCGTAGTCGTCCTCCCCCACTCTGCGACGTTATATGTACATTATACAGTATAGCCTTCCCATGCTGTATAATGTACATATAACGTCATTTTTCTTCTCTCTTTCTTTCAGCGACATGAATTATCGATAATCTCCGACAAAAGGCGAGGGCTATACATCTAGCTTTTAGTGTCTAGCAACCCTCCGTGACTGGAATACTTTGCTTACGAATGAAGAGCTGTTATACACCTTTTTAGTTAATGGGCACACACGAAGAAAAATAAAATTTCAATGATGAACATTGATAATGTGCATAAACATCACACCAGGTTATAAAACACGTTACACACCTTCTCTCAAATCTATCAGATTATGATATTTACAGAATGCAAATGACACTGACACATTTCAGCATCACATTGTTCTGATCAGGTTCCAAGGTCGTGGACAACATGCGCCCATTAAGGGAGGGAAGATATACATTATGAATAACAAGCATTAGCCCTCTAGTAATTTAATATCTGGGCCCCATCTGTTTGGTAATACACCTATTTTCGGTTCTTAAAAAAAAAACTGATTAACATTAAAAAAAAAAAAAAAAAAAGCAGGTAGCTCCACATGTAACGTCATAGGGGGGTTTTGTTGGTTGTTTTTTTTTTTTGTTTTTGTTTGTTTGTTGTTTTTTTTGGGGGGGCGGCTTATTTTTTTTTTTTTTTTTTTTTTTTTTTGCTTGTCCAACCTCTACACCACCTCAGAGGCAGTGCACCCATATCGCTCATACCGACACCCCGTCCGCAGCCACAGCAGCCCGGTCGGCCCAGCCGAAGCCCAGGGAGCAGTCAATGTCAAGTCGTCAAGAGACAACCCACCTGAGGAGACACTGCACTGCAGCCGAGTTACTTTGGTGGTGTTCAGTGGCGCCTGTTCTGATCTAACATATGCAGGACACCACCTACTAAGCCCCCTACTGACGACAATAATTGCTTAGTCGCGGAGCGGCGTCAGTGAGCTCTCCCTCCGGAGGGCGCCACCACGTCCGTCCAACGACAGCCCCCATGGACTCGCCGATACCGGTGACCCCGACGGAACCAAACCAAGGCCACAGACGTAGAGAGGACATCGAAGTTGAGGTCACCATGAGAGCAGGGCATGAAGGGCCACAGAACTTGAGACATTTCTTTTTAATGCTGATCGGTGAGAATGAGGATGATTAAGATGATGCTACGAATTTCCATTTCGGTCTGAGACTACATGACAGGGCTGTACTTAGCACTTTCTTCCTTGCGCTGAACTCAGAAGCAATCTGAAGCGATCAAAGCTAAGTGCATTTTCGTTATTTTGTTCGTCTCTGTTTCACCTGAAGAAGACCTAAGAGGTCGAAACGCGTTGTGTGTTGTCTTGTGACTCGTTTGTTCACGTTTCTCTGGGCGGTTCGCTGACATTTATTTAAGATTTGACCACAGCTGGGCAAGCCTTCCCTTCCAGCCCGACACGGCACACTTCGACCAATATGGGTGTGTCCTGCCCCGTGTCTGTACAAGCTGGATTGGGCTTTGTAGCAGCGAAACTGCACTTATAGTACGAAAGTGGCTTTATAAAGACACTACCTATGAACGTAGCCATGTGTATATATGTATATAATTATTCTCTCTCTGCTCTCTCCTCTCTCTCTCTCTCCTCTCTCTCTCTCTCTCTCTCTCTCTCTCTCTCTCTCTCTCTCTCTCAGTTCATGGAGAAAAACGTACTATT
>JADBJO010001173.1:72500-92500 GCA_016801955.1 Conus betulinus
TGGCACTAAAAGCTGCTTCTTGCACAAGTCACCCACCACACCCGGGCATGTGATCTGCGAGTGTATGTACTGGATCTGAAATATTAAGAAACACGATTCCATTCGGCCAGGAGGGAGCGGGAAAGGGGAGAGTAGGTGTGACAGAATGTTTTAGAAGCATGTATATCAAAACAAAAGTGGGGTACGGTTGGGTGGGGGGGGGTTGTGGGTGGGGGGTCCTAAATGGCGAGTCCCCTAGTCAAATCCACCCAGGTGATAACTCCTGATTTGGAACACACTGACGTGTGTTTGTTCTTACTGGTGTGCGTTCTTTTCTGGTTGCCATGCAGCTGACTAGTGTTGCTGGTTGCCTGTGTGAACACAATATTCCAAAGAGCGAGACGGTCGGTACCAGACCTCATGAGTGAAGTCAGCTTTTCACAACCGCTATATGACTGTGGAACCCCCCTCCCCCTCCCCCCAGTTTATCAACGCCAGTGCTGCTTAATAAAGCCACGACAGGGTTGGACGGGTAGCATTACAATAAACTATGGACTGGTGCGTTTTCCCTGCTTCCTCTCTGTCAAGCTTGTGACCTTTTCATTTCGGGCCATTTCCTTGAACCAGCATGTACCCCCCACCACGGTCACCGCTGACAGTTGCACGGGAATGGCCTAAAGATAGGCTTAACCCTTTCATCGCCAAAAGTAGCGCATTGACACCACATGAGCATGTTTGTTTCAGTTTTTGTTTGTGTGAGTATCTTCTTTTACGTTTCTTCGCTCATTTGAATACTATATTTGATTAATTTTGTGTTGCATCCCCTTCACGCTGGCGTGAAATGATAACGATTGGGTTCAGTGGTTTAAAAGTTACAGCTTACAGCTTCGTGAATGTTATACACCGCAATAACTCTGCTGCATAGCTAGTTTTGTATGCTTGCAGCCCGAGGACAACTGGCGAGGAAAGGGTTAAACAGCTGTGGAATCCTAAGGGTGAGTGATGGAGTTGGGTAAACCACACCGGCAGTCCGGAAATGGAAACCACAACGAAACATGGCATTGATTAATAACAGACTGCTACGAACTCCCCAAATCATAATTAAACACAGCGTTGATTAATAAAAGACTACTACGAACTCCCCAAATCATAATTAAACACAACGTTGATTAAAAAAGATTACTATGAACTCCCCAAACCATAATGAAACACAGCGTGGGATTAATAACAGACTGCTAGGAACTCCCCAAACCATACAAGACTCATACACAGCGTTGATTAATAACAGGACTGCTACGAACTCCCCATACCATAATCAAACGCAGCGTTGATTATAACAGACTGCTAGGAACTCCTCAAACCATAATCAAAACGCAGCGTTGATTAATAAAGGCTGCTAGAAACTCCTCAAACCATAATGAAACACAGCGTTGATTTATAACAGACTGCTAGGAACTCCTCAAACCATAATGAAACACAGCGTTGATTAATAACAGACTGCTAGGAACTCAAACCATAATGAAACACAGCGTTGATTAATAACAGACTGCTAGGAACTCCTCAAACCATAACGAAAAACAGCGTGGATTAATAACAGACCGCTAGGAACTCCTCAAACCATAAGACAGGACAAACAGGGCACGTCTCTCTTGACCTACGCCTTGTTCCCACACACCCATCCCGTTCATTACCTGTTTCCTGGAATCCTGAGGGTTCAGAATCCTGAAATAGGGTTGTCAGATTATCACACCGACTGTATCCCCGTGTAAACTGCTTATCCTTTGCATTGCTTTTCAGCTTCCTTGCTGTCTGTTGATGGTGTTCATCCTGACAGTAGTTTAACAAGCAAAGTGATCATTTTCCTCCAACCCCAATACTACACAAAGGAAGCAAGTGATGAACAGGTCAAGGTCACGTTCCTCATGTTTGTGAGCCATGTAGGTGATAAAGGTAAAATAAAGCCCAACACAAGGACTGAAACACACACACCCCTTCCCCCCAAACTTGGTTTGAAGAACAAAGACGAGAAAGAACAATATTCACTGACGAGTTCTGTGTTTGAATCCAAAAAGGTCAAAAGCTGTCCTCCAAAACACCTATCCTCCTCTCTGCTAAGGTAATTGGGACCGTTTCAAATGAGTCCTGGAAGACATTCGTACTGTGCAAAGAGAATCAGATGACAGGACTGATATGACTGCTATGATGAGAGAGAGAGAGAGAGAGAGATGAGAGAGAGAGAGAGTCAGAGAGGAGAGAGAGAGAGAGAGAGACTCGTGCTTCGTGACTCGTGACAGTTAATGTGAGCCTATTCACTATATGAGTACATGCAACAAGAAATAAATCAAGTTTTATATAATTGGAAACAAAACTTTACCATGACCGCAACAAAAACATTCTTCCATGACAGTATGTACACCCAGAAAACTCTACCCCAGTTATACACCAATGCTTCCCCAGCACGTTTCTCCCCCATGAATGCAACGTAAGTATATAGACCATCATTCCAAAACCCAGGATATGAATGCCGCTGACACCAACATACAAAACACATGTTCCCCCACTCACATTCCCCCCATCGTACTATCGCCGCCACATACACGGTGAAGACCCCCTCTACACCCGCATCGTATATGATTCTCTGGAAAGCCGTTCTATTTTAAGCATCTTTTATTTACTTCGTTTACACATGCGCCAAATTAGCATATCGCCCTCTACTGTGCATGGGTAAACCCCGAATCTTGGGTCTGTACAACATAGCTGCCATGCTGGCCGTAACCTTTGACACATCAGTGCCTCAGAGGCAGTGCACCCACGCCGCTCATTCCGACACCCCCGTCCACAGCCACAGCCCGGTCGGCCCCGCCCGCAGCCCCGGCACCGGCAATCCACAGGGAGCAGTCAATGTCAAGTCGTCGTCAGAGGCAACCCACCGGAGGAGACACTGCACTGCTGCCGAGTCACTTCAGTGGTGTTCAGTGGGCGCCTGTTCTGATCTAACATACGCAGGACACCACCTACTAAGCCCCCTACTGACGACAATAATTGCTTAGTCGCGGAGCCGGCGTGAGTGAGCTCTCCCTCCGGAGGGCGCCACCACGTCCGTCCAACGACAGCCCCCATGGACTCGCCGATACCGGTGACCCCCGACGGAACCAAACCAAGGCCACAGACGTGGAGAGGACATCGAAACTGTCAGGTCACCATGAGAGCAGGGCATGAAGGGCCACAGAATTTGAGACTTTTTTTTTTTTATGCTGATCGATGAGAATGAGGATGATTATGATGATGCTACGGATTTCCATTTCGGTCTGAGACTACATGACAGGGCTGTACTCTACGCTTCCTTTCATATATCCCGGCGTCAACCAGGCCCGAGAGATACAGGCACCTGCAGTGTTGGTCAGGAAATTTGAGCAAACACTCTCAGAAACGCATCCATTAAGTGGATGGAAACTCGACTGTGTGGTCCCAGTCTTCCCAACTGAGTCCGCAGCAAACTCAACTGTGGGTAGGAGCCGGTCGGGGCAGAAAAACCCACATGATTCTGATGGGATTCGAACCCACGAATAGTAAAATAAAACAAGATTGAAATCAGGATTTCTGTACTGCCATACCAAACTCTTTGGTCTTCTCCAGGCTAATTCTGCTCTCGCAGTCACCACACTGTGAAAAGCAATCCTGGTTCAATGGAGAAAAAAATGAACTGAGAAAGTTGGGCTCCTTTAATGCTCCTCCAGTATTTTTTCTCTATCACGTTACTCTCATCTCATGAAATCATTGAGAGGTGTACAGACTGGTGGACATTTTCCTGTGTAAGGTGCACTCAAGATGGTTATCTCATTCTTCTATAAAATTTTGGCGTATGGTAGTTTTCCTGTAAAGTTGTCGCCAATGTAAAACCCAAATTGGGTCATGATGCAAGCAGTGAGTTGGAACACTTCTATTGGATACATTGGCTACCCGTCTCCCCTCCCCCCCCCCCCTTCCCCCCACCTCCACCCCCCCCGTTCTCACCCCCCCAGACCATGATCCCCCCTATCTCTCCCGTCTCTGTCTCTGTTTCTCTCCTGTCTCTGTCTCTGTCCTCTCTCTCTCTCTCTCTCTCTAGTCGTCTCTCTCTTTGTCTCGCTCTCTCTGTGTTTCTTGCGCTCTCTCCTATCTCTCTTCTGACTCTCTCAATCTCTCTCTCTCTTCTCTCTCTCCCTCTCTCTCTCTCTCTCTCTCGTCTCTCCTCTCTCTCTCTTCCTCTCTCTCCCCCCCCTCCCCCCCCCCCCCCAAAAAAAAAAAAGCACCCACTAATTCCCCATCCATTAACGCACTGCATCTATATTTATGACAGATGCGCCCTGACACTCTGTGTTCCCTCCTTACACCATCCCCACCGAGACAAAGGGCAACAATGAGTCAGCTGACATCTTTTAAATGTCAGGCGTCTGCCCATCACATAAGAGCGTTACAGTGGATGTTGGCATTTACATGTACAGGGATGTGATCTACGTGCATGTTACTAGTCTGGAAGACAAAATTAAACAATCAAAGAGGAAGAAGAGATTCTACCCACATAAAGCAAAATTGTAAGCATAAATGAGAAAAGCTTTCGTACTTTACTTCACGCAAAGCAAAGCATCAACATTGAGAGGCTTTCTAGTGTGCTGTGGTTACTAGCTATCATAGGCAAAAAACAGTTTCAGTTTCAATTTCATGAAGAAGACGACGTTAAAGCGTGCGGTCTACTTCGTATACGCTACACCACATCCGCTAAGTTTTGAGACCGCACTGCTGATGATTTAAAGCTGATCGATAAATGAAATCATAGACAAACAGAGCTTAAAACACTGATGAGTCTCAAGAGCGTGTACTGCAAATGTCATGGTAGGCTCTACTGGACATGGCAGAATGATGACACTTTCTTTCCGTCATCTTCGTGCAAGAAGGCACAGTTTGCTTCTCTCGTAAATACTGTTATGAACAATGAGAGACAGACAGACACACAGACAGGCAATCAAGCAATAAACAGTTGTGTTGGGAAATATTTATGACATGGTAGATAGGTGATGTGTAAAATAAGAGAGAAAGGAGCGTGACTGGATAGACAGATGAATGGGATGACAGAGAAATTATAAGCTTAGTACAACGCAACTGTTACAATTCCTCAAAAACTGTACACAGGCAACATGTAGGGCCTCTGTCAATTGTGACAACGGTGTAGGTTAAAGCTGAATTCCTACAGAACTGAAGAAAACAACACTGACATGAGGCACAATGTAATGGTAAATAAATTTTTTAAAAAAAAGTATAGTGTTAAGGTTGGTGTGACTGTTCCAACTACATAGAACAAACCACACAGGTCACCGTTTCGCGATCGACGTACGGTGGACAGGGGGAGGCTACCACATTTAGTCTTCACATGATAAAAGGTAGCCCATTCTTATTGGCATCTCCACCTTCACGATGCTGCGGGAGGTCATCCATACAAATAAATTCGTTCCTCCCTTTGTGTGAGTTGAATGTTCAGCCATTAAATACCCCGTTGTACTGACTACTCCAGCCAGGGGGGACAGGTGAGGGTGGCGGGGTATCATGAGGGTGGTGGTCTGGGAGCCCGGCACACGGAGCACACGACGTCCTGGTCATGTTGACCTTGGTAATGTGATATTCTGCACCGTACAGAGAAGTATAACTGCCGGGGGCAGTCACGTTGTCCAGCTGAGGATCCATCACCAGACACAGGTAGTTGGAGCCTCCCCCAGAAATTGTCATACCATGTTTTCCACCAGCAAATCGCCTGCAACAGCCAACAAATGACCTACACTGATCTGACACTACACACATGCATGAGTTCATTCTTAATCTTCAATGGAAAAACCACCATCCCACAACGGAGCTAAGGTGCTGACAAAACCAGTGGACCGTTGTTCCTTATTTTCGCAAAAGCAAGCCAGCCACGTGCATCAGGCACAGTGGCTGCGTTGACGTGGTCTGGATCCTGTGTAAGCTATTCTTCCTCTCAGGTGAGTCACAGTGCTGTGCATACAGCCCTCATCTGGTCTGGAACCTCGCGTTCTCTTTCACTCATCCGTAAAGCAAAATGAAATCAGACGTTTCTGACGTTGGCATATCTTTTGATTTCAAACAGTTCTGTACTCTGCGCCAATAGCTGACTTCACACACACACACACACACCACACACACACACACCAACACACACACACACACAGCACACACGGTATATAATATATATATATATATATATAGATATATACACCCAATACACTCGGCGCGTAGCGCGCGCGCACACACACGACACACACACAATACACACACATGTATATATATTATATATATATATATATATAGACACCCAACTACACCACACGCTGACGGCGCGCGAGCCACACACACACACACACACCCACACACACACACACACACACACACACACACACACACACACGCACGCCACGCACACACACACACAAACACACACGCAACCCACGCACCCACGCACGCACGCACGCACGCACGCACGCACACACACACACACACACACCACAACACACACAACAACACGCACAAAACACATATACATACACGGAACGCGAAACAAGCACGCACCGCACGAACACACACACACACACACACACACACACCACACACACACACACCACACACACACACACACAAACACACACATGCCCAGTCACCATACATTCACAAAACGCGCGCGCGTTTGAGCGCGCACCCACGTACGTACGCACGCATGCACGAAGCCACGCACGCACGCCACTCGCGCGTGCACACACACACACACACCCACACAACACACACCACACACACACACAGAGGAAAAAAAAAAACAAAAAAACAAACACACACACACAAAGGACGCGAAAAAATAGGACTAATAAAAATTACATGCGAAAGACTCTCTCCCCCGTCTTTTCATTCCTCTATCTTCCATTCCCCTTCCCCATCACCACAACGTCCTGAACCTTTCCTGCCCCGCCCCTCTTGTCTCCGCCCCCCCTCCCCCACACATCGCTCTCCACTCGAACACAGTGCTTTCCTGTGAGGACTTACTTATTACTTACGTACTTACTTGCTTTACTTACTACTACAACCCTTCTGGGGCACTAAAGAGGCCGCCAGACAAGCGGTCCTCCTAGGGCCACACAGTCCAGGGCCGCGATTCTGCTCCTAGATGTACAGCGGCTCAGGTTTCCCCAACGCTGTCACGTCTGCCTGCAGATCTCCGCCACGCCAGGAAGTTCCTTCGGCTAGGCCGGCCTCTCTTTCTTTTCCCCCTGAGGGTCCAGGACAATGGGCTTGCTGGTGGTCGTGTTGGTGTGTTGTCGGCAGGCTTTTCTTAGGGTGTGGCCCCTATCCACCTCTCATCTCCTTTGAAGAATAACTGCCCCATCGGCTGGCTTCTGATTTGTCTGTTGCCACAGGTCTCGTTGCTGAATCCTGTCTGGCCACGGGGATCCTCAGTATGCGCCTCAGACAGGAATATGATTGATGAAAGTCGGATTTGTTGGTTTGATGGGTAAACTGTGGTTCGCCACGTTTCAGCTCCATAAAGAAGAAGTACTGCATACCTGATTTGACTATGTTTGCTATTGAATATTCCGTTATCTTGGTTTCTTGGAGATTACATTCGATTTCCAGATATTCTTCAGCTGGAGGAAGGATGCTCTCCGCTTTCCCGATTCTGGCTCTGACTTCAGCATCTGTACCACCTTGTATGCTCGACGCCGACGCGGCTGCCAAAGTAAGTGAAGTTGGTCCCACCTCCTCCAGCACGTTGCATGCTAGCATGAAAGGGGTGTCTTGGTCTGGAGTGGTTGGGTTGGCATTGGCTTCTGACTTGACTTTGTGGGCATGTCAGTGCCCCAATTGCTGGATGAAGGCGTCCATATTGTGGATCTTGATTTGCATATGTGGCTGCGGGTGTGTGACGATGTGGTCTGGACCATCACCGCAAGAAGCTAGGTCGAAGAGCTGCTTGTGTATTCTTCGGGATTGCCGACCTTATTGCGCCACGAATCAGCCTTTGCACAAGCTAAGGCGTTTCACACCAGTGCTGAAAGAGAGCTTCGGACACGCAAAAAGAGAGAGGACACATGGAAAACGCTGGATTTGCTGTAGAGAAGCGACTTCAAAATTGTCTGACAGTTGAGAGTGCCCCTCAGCCGTTCTGGAACAATTGACTTCCCCCCCAATGGCCAGCAGTCTATTAGGAGAGAGGAAGGAAGAACAGGAACGGTGAGAGAAGACACTCCTTGGTCTCACCCCCCTGTTTTCACTTCAAAAGCATTTTTGAAAGGATTTGGGAGGAAGAAACAGATCCCAATGCAGAATGGGAAGAAGGTCACCTGATTCAAACTGCCCCGAAGAAAAGGTGTGACCTCAGTCCATGCACAACTACAGAGGCATCACATTGCTGTCAGTCCCAGGAAAGGATCAAACAACAGAATCCTATTGCGAAAGCGATGAAGGACCAGTAGACGCACCATCTCAGAGGATCAGCAAGCGGGCTTCCACACAAGGACAGATCCTGCACCGACACAGATTGCCACAACTCCGCATCATCCTGGATGCAGTCGTTTTTTTTTTTCGGAGTGGAAGTGAGCAACTCACCAACGGTATATCACTGTTCATCGATTACGAAAGGCTTTCGACAGTGTCGACTCGAAGCATCTGTTTGGAAGCTGCTGCGACATTATGGCTGTACTACAGAAGTTTCCTTTGAGAGCTGTTCTTTTTTTTTAATCTGCGTTTCCTATAAGGACAAGACTTCTACAGCAGATCAAAGCATTTAACAGATACCAAGAACGGTCTACCCGGAGTAGTATTTTTACACGAATCCACGAGCACACACACACCACACACACACACACACACACACACACACACACACACACACACGACACGCACACAACATGTATATATATATAGTATCTATATATAAACAATAAAGATCAGACTTCAAAGCATGCTGGAGGGACTCAGGAGACAAGGTGGTAGAAGCAATCAAGCCCCAGCTGAAGACAGGCAGAAAAATGGAAAGTTCAAGAGGCGATGGATTCTGCAAAAGAAAGTCTCAAGATCAGAGAAATAACAGGACACACACAGACCAACAACAGACAAGGACTGGGGGTGACCAAAAATGAATGGTGGTCAAAGGCCAAAGGAAAAGCCAAAAGAGACAATGATGATTCAGGAGATGAGAAAAAGAAGAAGACCAAAAAAGACTTCAAAAAGCAGTCAAGCAGAGCCAGCAAGGGCAATGGACAAACGTGGGAGAATGCACTCCAAAGAAGTCTCACTTGGAATGACATTTGGGCACATGGCCCTCTGTCAGGATCAGATTCATTCTCAGATCTGCATATGACCTTCTGCCCTCAAATGCAAACCTGGTGAAGTGGGGAAAAAAACAGACGATCCTGCATGCCCCCCTGCCATGAAAAACAAACAGTGGAGCATGTCCTAAGCTCATGTAAAGTAGCCCTGGCTCAAGGAAGGTACACATGGAGGCACAACCAAGTGCTCAAAGAGATTGTACAAAGTAGTCTGGGCTAGTACCAACACCACAAAAAGGGAAAATCAGGACTCCAAAAAGCACCCGCAACATTCTTCACGGCAGGAGGCAGCGAATCATGGCCAAGAACAAAACAGTGCCACTCGGAACATGCAGGCAGAGTCTGCTGGACGGGGCAGATGACTGGGAGTGCACACCTGCAGACTCCCAGAATGGAAGAGTCACCCAGAGATCATCAGCAAGAGTGGCTGAGACCAGACATAGTAGTCCACTCTCAGTCAACCAAGCAGCTGATCATGATCGAGCTCACGGTGCCATATGAGAACAGAATGGAGGCAGCTCAAATCTACAAGACTGAAAAGTATGCTGATCTGGCAAACAGCCTGAGGATGAGAGAGGCTATCAGGTCAAAGTCCTCACTGCAGAAATTGGAGCTAGGGGGGTTTGTAGGAACGTCTGCATACAGCCTCATGAAAACAGCTCTCAGTTGCAGGGAGGGGGAAAAAAACAGAGCCCTGAAAGCAAATGGCAGAAGTGGCAGAGAGGTGTTCAAGCTGGATCTGGTCAAGGAGGAAACAAAAGTGAACTTCATAAGGCTTAAATTTCCTACAAATATCAGGTGTCCCAGTGGCTCAGTGGTTTTAGAGTGCGAGTCATTTTGGCTCGTCCCAAGATGGGGGAAAACAGGGACAGCAGAATGATCTTCCCCATCTTGGTCTGAAGTCATGTTTCGTGAGCCCTAGTAAACACCTAAGTTTCTGAATATCACATGAATGGTTGAGATTTTTTTTCTGAAACTGCGAATGAATAATGTCTTTTAGTACAAATTACAGAGCTATTGATGTAATAATTACAATAGTAGTAAACACTTGCAATGTAGAAGATTTTTTTACTGTTGTTGAGAGAGAACAAGAGACGAGGAAGGAGCGAGGCCCTGGGCGGCTCCGGTCGAAGCCCTCGAGTGGTTCCTCGCCCCTTGACCCCCGGTTCCGACCTGGCCGCCCCGGCGGGATCGTTCCGTGAGACCTGGTCCCGAGCAGTTGCCCTGGCGCTTGTTCCCGAGGGTGGAGGGAGATGTGAGGGGAGGGGAGTGAGAGAGTGGAGAGTGGAAGACGCCGAGCGTCGAGGGGAGACGAGAGGGCGACCGAGAGTGAGAGCTGGAGAGAGGGGGGGAGAGGACGACGCGAGAGGGGAACAAAGAGAGAGCGAGGACGAGGAAAAAAAAAAAAAAAGGGGGGGTGGGGGGGGGGCGGCGAGAGAAAAAGAGGCGAAAAAGAAAGAGAAAAGAGAGAGAAACTGAGCCTGAAAGTAATGGCAGGAGTTACAGGAGGGCAGGAGAGGCAGGAGAGAGGTGTTCGGGGTGAGCAGAGAGGGGGAGCTGGATATGGTCAAGGATGGAGAGGGAGGAAGTGTCGAGGGGGAGGCTTTTAATTTCCTACAAAGATCCAGGTGCCCTGTGGCTGGAGTGGGTTAGAGTGAGAGCGAGTCATTATGTCATTAAGTGGAGAGAGAGGGGAAAAGAGAGATGTCCAGAGGGAGCGATGGAGAGGGGAGATCGGTGGCGAGGAGGCTGAGGGAGAGAGAGATGAGAGGGAGAGGGGAGAGGTGAGATGGGACGACGACGATCTTGAGATGAGATAGGATGGAGGAGCGTGAGAGAGAGACGAGGAGGGAGAGGGGATGGAATATCAGAGAATGGAGGGAGAGAGTTTTCTGAAACAGAGAGGAAGAGCGGGATGTTCTTTTAGGTAACAAAGAGACAGAGCTTATTGAGAGAGTGATTACAGGGAGTAGTGAGGAGATTAAGAGTAGAGGGGGGAGGAGAGAGAGTTGAGGAGAGGGAGAAGAGAGGGGAGAAGAAGAGAGAGAGAGAAGAGGAGGGGAGGGGAGAGGGATGGGAGAGAGAGGAGGAGAGAGCGCCCAAGAGGGGGAGAGCGAGGGAGGTGAGGAGAGAGAGGGAGACGAGAAGGGAGAGGGGAGAGAGAGGAGATGAGCAGATGGAGGATGAGGGGGGGAGGAAGGAGGAGAGGGGATTGTATGGAGAGGATGAGAGGGAGAAGGAGGCGGAGGAGAATCACATACAATGCAACAGAATAACCAGAATACAAAGGGACGCGTGTTGTCAGGGCGTGTGGGGTACGGCCCATCTTGTGAATGTAGATCATGAAACACACTCTCTGTGAGTCAGATCAATCAGAGGCCCCATCTTGTGAATGTAGATCCTGAAACACACTTCTCTGTGAGTCCAGTTCAATCAGGGGCCCCATCTTGTGAATGTAGATCCTGAAAACACACTTCTCTGTGAGTCAGATCAATCAGGGGCCCCATCTTGTGAATGTAGATCCTGAAACACACTTCTCTGTGAGTCAGGTCAATCAGGGGGCCCCATCTTGTGAATGTAGATCCTGAAACACACTTCTCTGTGAGTCAGGTCAATCTGTGAATGGGGCCCCATCTTGTGAATGTAGATCTTGAAACACACTTCTCTGTGAGTCAGATCAATCAGGGGCCCCATCTTGTGAATGTAGATCTGAAACACACCATCTGTGAGTCAGGTCAATCAGGGGCCCCATCTTGTGAATGTAGATCCTGAAACACACTTCTCTGTGAGTCAGATCAATCAGAAAACGTATTAACGAACCTGTAAAGCACTGTCACGTGTACATGTCTTTTGATTTTCGTGTCATCTGGATTTAAATCCTGTTTCTGTTCATCTCTGATTTCCTCCTTATCACGTGTCACTATCGAATAACATTGAGCGGCATCACCGATCATTATTACAGTTATATTACTCCATGCCTAATTTAACAACAACGCTGCCAGTGTATCTGTTTGCTCTATGATGATATCCAATGCCAGCATCTATATTAGGTCTATTTGCTCTGTCCCAATTAACATCACAAAGTTAATGTTTTCATGTTGTGCCTTTATTTAATCATCCACATTAATTACCCATCCGATTACTCTGACCACGTCCCCATCAGCATTGATATCTGCTGACACAGTCTGGTTTCACTCCAACATTGATAGCAGGTTCATATCCTCTGTCCAGCTCACATTCAACATGAGAAATCATTCTTGTACTCTGTCCACTCCAACATCAACATTATCTTTAGTATATCAAGTTTACATTCAACATTAGAAATCATTCTTGTGCTCTGTCCACTCCAACATCAACATTATCTTTAATCTATCAAGTTTACATTCAACATTAGAAATCATTCTTGTGCTCTGTCCATTCCAACGTCACATTATCTTTAGTCTATCAAGTTTACATTCAACATTAGAAATCATTCTTGTACTCTGTCCACTCCAACGTCAACATTGTTTTTAGTATATTGTGTTCACCAGCGACATTCATTATATGTGTGTTTATTGAATCCAGTTCAATATCAATATTTCGTATATCCATTAATTCTTTGCATACGCATCAAGATGTTTTACTTACTCCGTCGAGCTCAAAATCAGCGCTAACAGTCAGTCTGTCTGATGTAGTCTGTTGTAACCCTATACACCAAAAATGTACAAATCAAGCCACAATTCACTGAATATCTACTAATAGAACCACATCGCTGGAGTCAAACAAAGTCATCCACATCTCTGAAGGTGTACAATTTCATCTACATCACTGACGCTTAATCAGTCCAGCTTCATCAGTGAAGATACACCTTGTCTCCCACATCACTGAAACAATTCATTTTTCAGTAATGTCGCTGAACGATTTTACCAGACCATCTGTAGGACCAAAGCCCTCCATGCTGACAATGACGTCATCAGCAGGTGTAGTGCAGTGTACATGGCTTCGTCAGCAAGCAGTAGTGACACCTTCTTAAGTACACTCACCTGATACTTTACTAATGTAACTGACTTCATCATATTGCTCACCCAGTTCTGATGACTTCAGCAGGGCGTAACTGGACTGTAAGCTGTCCACCTCCACCTTCAGGGAACGGACCTCATCCTGCAGCCGTGTCTGGACTGCAGTGAAGGCCTGCTCCTGATGGCGCAGCTGGTCACAGGTCTTCTGCAGTTCCTCTTCGATGCTGCTCACCTTCTCTTGGGAGGCCTTAAGGGCAGCCTGGATGGACTGGCTGCACTGAATGCTTCCCGGGTTGGACCTAACAATCTCCTGCATGGATTGAAGATTCCTCTGACTTGTTTCCAGCTCGGGTCTGTGTCGTCTGCAGTTGCTGCTTGGTGCTCTTCAGTTCTACTTGAAAGTCAGTCATCTGCTTCTTCAGATCATCTATGACAGCGCTGCTCCTGCCAAAAGTTGATGTTTACCTTGGAGTTGTTCTTCATGTCAATTTTGCAACTTTTCCTATACTATATTTTGGGTCAAGACATGCTCAAACATCCCACAAATCATTCGGACATGTACAGTGTAGTAGTAAATAGTGTACATTCAAACAAATAACTGATTTCCTTTTCTGTTTTATCACAAAACTAACATTGTTTAGAAACACAGATTGTTGTACAAACTAGTCAGCACGCTGAACACACCGACTGGAGTTTCATGGAATGAAGGTCTTTTATAAAATGAATGGTTTAAAACTCAGTCAAGTCGCAGCCAAAATGCACCGGTTTGTCCCTCAAATCACACAATTTTTGGCAATTTTCAAAAAATCATAAAGAATCAACCGCTTCACCTAGGAGCATGAAACATACAACATTGGATAGAAGAAACAATATAGTTATCAAAAAAGCTATCTTCAGTGAGGAATCCACTCAGTTCACATGATGAAGTAATCCAAAATGATACTCATACGCAAAAAAAACAAAAACTTTTTGTGCACACTGTAATCCACTTCTTCATGCTCTCTTTCCTCCCACACAAGTTCAATACACTTCTGAGCACTTGGTATGACCTGCAGACAATAGTATCTTTATGACAACTGCATAAGCACAAGAATTTGACCACAAAATGCTTGATTCACTCTCATGTTCCGCACGAACCTACTTCACCTGGGCGCCGGGCATGTTCAAAATCGTGTGATCACGGAACTGAGAGTAGGACAAATTCAAATTCGTATAAAACTACTACAGAATATACGAAGAACGGTCTAAGGGAAGCAACTGCAAAAAAGCCCCGAAGCTATCCATGAAACGAGATTTATTGCCCTAAAAAAAAAAAAAAAAAAAAAAAGCGGTATGATTTTAAAAATCGTCAAACTCTGTCGGAAGCATGCGTGCAACACGTCTTCAAGCGATGCGCACAGTGTCGGAAACCCGCTTCCGACAAGACTTGATTGTTAATCGAACTGACTAGAGACTCAACTGAATACATCCGATGGAAATTTAGGAATGTACAACTTTTCTTAATTCTGTTAAACAGTAAATGATTGAAAAAAAAAAAAAAGAAAAAAAGAAAAAAAAATAAACCACGTCAGCTTATTTAAGGACTTCTTTCCAACTTGATATTGACAGAGATGAACACATGAAAATAATTGTTTAATGATGTTGGCACAATCATACAATTATCATGTACATCTAATACGACTGTTGACTGTTTTTTAAAAAGGCACTTTCTGCCTTTCTCCATGAAACATTGATACAAGCGACTACTTTATTGTCATTTATGCGTATCAGCAGCATTGACAAATTCATCCATGCATGTTGCTAAAAGTGCATCCGACAGCAAAGGAACCTATCAGGGTTGTCTTTTCCATTGAGCTGAATCGTCTTCTTTCATGTCATTGTGCAGTGACACTTGCTTTCATATGTGTGTTTTAAATGTACAGTTGTCTTGGGAAGGGTTTACTTTCCTTGTCACTGATTTTTCTTCTGTCTTCTTATGCTTTCATTATGTCCACAAAAAACAACAACAACAACAACGATTTGCTGGATGGTATAATCTGAAACAGACGGTTTAAAGACATTCCGGAGGTAGTAGGTGGAAAGTCAGTGATATCAATAGTCATAAACAACTCAGTCTCTTTACATTCAAAGTATGCAAGTCTTCTGGTTGTGACAGATGTCTCACTTTTCGAAATGACGTCATATTATCTTTTTACTGTTACAGTCTAGGACTTGCTCCAGATGCTGGAAGCTTTTGGCAATGATTCAACTAAATTGGAAGATGTTTGAGTGGGAGGCAAGAGACAATCACCTGCTAATGATAAAAGAGATATTTTCAGCGATATAGGTGCGAGCTGGAATTTATCTTTGCCACCGGGCATTATTTTCTTGGCTTCTGCAACTATTGCCTGCCATACAATCACATGTTGAAGATATTCAAGGCCCTAGCAATTACAGCTTTGGAGATCTGTACATGGCCATCATCGAACATGTCTTTTCTTCAATGAAACTTGATTTGCAAGCATGCTGTCGTACTACAATAAGCAATAGTGACATATCAATATATTTGATACAGAGTTTCCACTATCACTTGGATATTGAAAGAGCAGAAGACATGTAATATATCGCACTGTGGTGCCAACAGAAGAAATCAGCCTTTTTTTTTTTTTTTTTTGCAGTGTTTATCTTTCACTGACATGTACACGTGCAGAGCAAATCAAAACGTTTTCATCAGCAGCGCTAAATAACACACACCTCTGTTATTTTCAGTGTGTGTGTGTCTGCCTTTTAAAAATTGACCATGACTGACCAAGTCACTACTATAGAGCAGAAGTAATTTTCCACACATTTGGTTCAAGGATTTTGTTTCCGCTGTTCCTTTTTATATTTGTTGTAGGCTACCAGAAGTAGCCTACAACAAATGCTTTAATAGTTTCAGGTCTTGTAATCATAGGACGAGCCTCCAGACAAGGTATTTGATTGTCTATATTATGAACGTTATTCTCCTCTGATTGCAAAATGTAATCTGAGTTAATAACTTGTCACTAACTTCCAGAAGAAAACGAAATCAGAGAGACAGAGAGAGGAAGAGAGAGAGAGACAGGCAGAGACAGAGAGAGAAAGAGAGACAGAGACAGAGAGGGGAGGAGAGGGGAAGACAGAAGAGAGATAGAGAGAGAGAGAGAGAGAGAGAGAGAGAGAGAGAGAGAGAGAGAGAGAGGAACACACAGAGAGAGAGAGAGAGAGAGAGAGAGAGAGAGAGAGAGAGAGAGAGAGAGAGAGAGAGATGGAACGCTAGTCACAAAGGGGTGGGGAAGAAGACCGTCAGACAGATAAATTGTCAGCCAGAAAGAAAGACAGACACAGACACAGACACACAGACACACAGACACACAGTCATACATAGTGTGCATGCACGAACGCACGCGTATGTGTGTGAGTGCACAAGCGCACGCGCCAGCGTGTGTGTGTGTGTGTGTGTGTGTGTGTGTGTGTGTGTGTGTGTGTGTGTGTGTGTGTGTGTGTGTGTGTGTGTGTGTTATTAGAGAGAGAGAGAGAGAGAGAGAGAGAGAGAGAGAGAGAGAGAGAGAGAGAGAGAGAGAATACAGATGTACTCACGGTTCTGTCCATTGCTTGACACTGGATCGCAGGTTCTCCAAGTTCTCTTTCTGCTCTGAGAGCTCCTCTTTCCTCCTTGCCTCTTCTTCTGCCAGCTCCTCGTTCAAACGACGTTGTCCTTTGGTCAGCTGGTCTTTCAGCCATACGTCTTCGTCCAGCTCTTCCTTCAGTTGGTCATCCCTGCCCTTGGACTGGGCCAAGCCCAACAACAGCCGGTCCTGTACGTTGCCGTCTCCTTCTTTGACCAGCTCTCTCAAGGTGCTGAACGATTCCTTCCGTAGGTCGTGGAGGAGAGAGTCTTCCTGCTTCACGTAATCACGGAGCTGCTGCAGTGCTTCTCTTTTGACTGCTTTACCACTGTTGAAGAGAGCAGCAGGTTCAGGATCAGGGGGTATGTACTCCTGTGGTGAACTGATCACTGGGTCAGCTAACATGGTGAGAAACGTGGCAATCAGAGCACAGGACAGAGCAGTCCACCCCATGATGAAGACAGTTACTTTGTGAATCAACTTTGAAGCTATGAGTCTGGAATTCACACTGTAGTGTAGACACCAAATCCTCGCTTCTATACATATGCTGTTTGACACTGGATCCTGGACCACTTCGTCTTACTGGGAGGAAATAACAGCAGTTAACCAATGGCAGACTTCGTCTCATTGAAAAGTGCAAACTAATGATAAAAGCAATGTGAAGGACCATCCCTACACTCTGCATTTTTATCCATTGCTGTATTCCCCATTAAAAACAACAACAAGATTGTTTATGACGTTAGACGCAAGGAAGACGTAGGAATCCCTCCAAACAGCAGAATGTCATAACCTGAATTCTCACGTGCAGCGTGTGTCAGTGTGATCTCCCACCTTGGCAGCACTTACCCCTCTGGGTGTCCCACTTGACTGTGACATCCCGATACACAGCCAGACCCCATGGGCCACAGCGGCGGTGAAGGACGGTCTGGTCACATGCACCACAGTGAAGAGAACTGGGTGAACCAGGCTGCACTGCCGTCAGCTGGGTGTATGGTGCCATGATGTTGAAGATGCCAAACGTTTGCAGCGTTGCATTGGTTCCAGCAGTGACGTACTTCAGCTTTAATGAATGTGATACAATGTGTGTGTGTGTGTGTAAGTGTGTGTGTGTGTGTGTGTGTGTGTGTGTGTGTGTGTGTGTGTGTGTGTGTGTGTGTGTGTGTGTGTGTGTGTGTGTGTGTGTGTGTGTGTGTGTGAGTGTGTGTCTGTCCCCCTCTCTCTCTCTCTCTCTCTCTCTCTCTCTCTCTCTCTCTCTCTCTCTCTCTCTTGTGTTGCGTGTGTAAGACGTGTGACTCAGTTCTCTTCATTTCTTTCATCAAAATTGTGCTAGCTATACCGTTTTGATCGTTGAATTATTTTGCATGGTGGATGAACAAAGGTATGTGCCGTGTATGGTAGGGTCAGTCGTATGTTTTATAGTCAAAAGCAAACATGTAATAAACGAGTTTTTCATGTAAATTGTGTAATGAAGGAATAAAGTTCCTTTTCATCATAAACATTATTCACGGACCACTATTTCTGGCAGCACCTGTCACAGGATTTCACAAGCTGATTCCTGCCTTGTGTCTACACATACCTGGCGTGTGCGACTGACTGCTCACTGGTAAAAATGTGTCATCATGAATGCGGTGCATGTGTACTAAAAAAAAAAAAAAAAAAGGTGTCTGGCTGGTGTAAACAACGCCACAGCGCTTAAAAACGTTTTCCTCCCTATAAAGAGACAGAACGTGGTGTGCCGACACACACACACACACACACACACACACACACACACGCACACGCACGCACGCACGCACGCACGCACGCACGCACGCACGCACACGCACGCACGCACGCATGCACGGCACACACACACACACACACACACACACACACACACACACACACACACACACACACACACACACAGAGCAAATTCTTGTAAAACGTGGATCAGTGTTGCATGAGTGATATGTAGTTGTTGCTTTACTGTTGTGTTTTTGATATGGCTGATTGTTATCTAAACAACAGAGAAGCAAAGAAGCCATTGCCTGCCAGAGACAGAAATCAGAAGCCATTTTCTCCTTCGTTGACAAACTGGTGATAAGGAGGAATGGTCTTGTTGATCGATATTCAACGATAAGTGAACCATGAATCAAATTTGAAATAACTGATTCTGACGCCAAAGGTACTGTTATTCCTACAATACACTCAATAATGCAGGAATCTCTCCCCTGTAATCTTGTGCGAGTCAAGTTCTTACTCCATTGTGACTCTGTAAAATGTATCACAATATCTTTATTTTTCTAACCATGACTCGCGCGGAAATCTCCTATGTAAAGGTAGGAAGAGTTGAACTGGGATCGACGTTAGTGTGAAGTTCTCACCATTTTGGTCATCACCATTTTGGAGAACAGGGACGTGTGTCAATTGACCCAGGCCTTGTTCCCACACGCCCATCCCATTGGTTACCTGTTTTCCTGGAACCCTGTGGGTTCAGAATACTGAAATAGGGTTGTCAGATTCTCCCACCGTCTGTATCCCCGTGTAAACTGCATATCCTTTGCATTGCTTTTCAGCTTCCTTGCTGTCTGATGGTATTCATCCTGACAGTAGTTTAACAAGCAAAGTGATCATTTTCCTTCCAACCCCAATACTACACAAGGAAGCCAGTGATGAACAGGCCAAGGGCGTGTCTTCACGTTCCTCATGTTTGTGAGACATGTAGGTGATAAAGGTAAAATAAAGCCCAACACTAGGACTGAAACACACACACCCCTTCCCCCCACACTTGGTTTGAAGAACAAGACGAGAGAAGAACAATATTCACTGACGAGTTCTGTGTTTGAATCTAAAAAGGTCAAAGCTGTCCTCCAAAACACCTATCATCCCTCTGCTAAGGTAATTGGGACCGTTTCAAATGAGTCCTGGAAGACATTCGTACTGTGCAAAGAGAATCAGATGACAGAACTGCTATAAGAGAGAGAGAGAGAGAGAGAGAGAGAGAGAGAGAGAGAGAGAGAGAGAGAGAGAGAGAGAGAGAGAGAGAGAGAGAG